>JABXWE010016025.1:0-26857 GCA_014611495.1 Limonius californicus | reverse complement strand
TTCTGTGGTAATACGACTCAAACCTTTTATATTATTAGAAACTTACATTTTTCTTTAGTTTGGTTGAAATCCGTTTGTATTTGTTACGCATTGTCTTTTCAATCCATGAATGAAATATAGATACTCTTGTGTAAACACCTGGTTCGGTTTCATCGGCACATAACGTAGGACCCCACGATACCAGTCCTAAAAGCAAGTATATTACGATTGACTCTTAAAAAATGAGCGGTATTCCACCAATTAAGTGGTTGTTTTGAATTAAGGGACCGCCTGAGTCAAAGGAACAAGAATCTTTTCCAACATCGCCAGCGCAGACCATTCGGTCAGTTACTCTAGCACCAAATTCACTGTAAATGCCCTGTTGTTAATCCATATATAAATATTGGCATACTGTTTTACCCAGGAAGCTGCTTACAGTAATCATGATTGATTAAACTGATGTTAACAACTCTTAGTTCGTCAACGACGAAATAATTAATCGTACCACCCGCTGTTGTACCCCATCCTAGAACCGACGCGGTACTGTTATCTACATACTAAAACCTTTATTGTTAGTCTACGAAGTGATTATACATTAGTACAGACCTTATAGGATGCTTTTGGAAGTTGGATAGGTTTTTCGTATGCTGCTGTGAAGGGCTGTTTAACACGTACCAATGCTATATCATAATCAACAGTGCTAAAACTAAACTTTTCATGTGTGTATTTTCCTATAATAAGATGCTCCTTGTAATCTTTATTCCAATATGAGGAATTACTGCGTACAAATACCGTTTCCTGGTCTATCTCGTAATGCTAAAATAATTAAATATATAGAAGGACGATCCTAAATCGCAAATTTGTACTATAGGTTTAGTTATTCAATAAAACACTAGTGTACAATTTACCGTCAATGTTAAGTATCATTTTGCAGTAGCTAGTAGCTATTAGTAGCTAGTAGCTAGTAGCTGATAGTAATGCAACGAGCGAAAACAATTTAAAAGGATGTTAATTACAAGGTTTAGAGTTGACTCTCAAACGTATCTATCATAATTTTATTTATAGTGTTCTTAATGAAACTGGATATAGACCGTATAGCATACCGATATGTAACTCATGCAATGGCCTGCTGTAACTGCCCAGTATTTATTTATTATAACTGCTCCTCCCCTGAACTCCAGCTCTGGTTTTATACGTGCTAAACACGCCGTGAAGGGATAATCTTCAATGCGGGCTATACTTCCACCTACTATACGGTTAAAGTCGAAATACTGCATGCCTCGAAAGTTAGTATACTTGTTGATGGTTTTTTGAAGTAAGTTTTCACTACGTGCATAACGCTTTACGGTATTCCATCGTAACGGATGCTTTTCTAAGTTGTCACAAATTACTGATAAAAAAAATATTACAGTATATTAAAAGTTCTATGCAAAATCGGGTTTGTATATGTAAGAATGGACGTGTAAAAATTCTACTATTCACATATTACAAAACAGATACTTACCTACATACCCACATACGTTAAAAATTAGAAATATATGGACAAACTGCATGTCATAAACTTACACTAACAATACGTGGTAATGAAATATATCAGTGCGCATTAAGCGAACTAATCAACAATCCTATTAAAATTGTTTTAAAAGTTTCTTTAGAACTATTTTAAAGCTTATTAGGACAAGTGCTTATGAAATATTAATTTAGTATGTTATATGTAAAGAAAATTTGGCGAGAATTATTTTTACATTTTAACTGTAAAACAATACTTTCATTGTAAATTATATGAAATTTGTTTCGTCAGACCAGCATCATGCTATTACTTTGTTATGAAATATATTCTTTTATAAATAGACCCTGGATTATAGATAAAAAGAAATTTTTTAAAACTTCCTGTTTCTACATTTGCTGAGTTGTTTCAATTTGAGTGTGTGTTCAGCGCGCCTCGAGATTTCAATTTCAAATTTTGGCTTTGCGCATGAGTAGCTTAAAAATGTCCTCGTAGTTTAGATTTCTCGAGTCGGCAGAAGAATTCTGTTACCTGACAAGTGTGTAGCTTGATTTTCATCGCGGTCTATTTCGATCGAAGGATTTATTCCTAATTTGTTTGAAAAGTTCAAGTATTAAGGGAAATCTTAACCTTGTGGTGCTAGTGAGATTTTCCCTGGTTTTTTTAACCAATTTATTACACCCTTGAAGAGGTTTTTCTATTTGCCGATTTACATCTTTGGGCAATTTAGAGCTGCTGAGCAATTTAGAGCTGCTGAGAATTTGATATCTATTGGAATTTAAGTAACTACTGGAAAAATACGTAGCTGTGGAAGATTACATACCGCGGGAAGTTTTATATCTACATCGAAGAATTTGGAGAAGATTCGAGTCGTATTTACGCCACAGAAAATTGCAAGGCCAAGTTCCAAACGTGCGAGTGTGAACGCCAGCTGTCAGCTCAGGTGGTCGCTGTAATTGGAATTTTCATCTAGCAAGGTCTGTCTAAAATATTCTTTTAAAATTTACGGACTTCAAGGACCCTGAAGATCATCCGGCAGAATACGACCGCATAATCATTTCGTTGTACAAATTCAAGTTATACCATTTATACCGAACAAATTTTTCAACTAATTCTTTTATAGATTTAACACTTATTGCATTTTATAACTTTTCTAAACGGTCCGCATATTTCGAGGTTCTGATTTAATTTTTATTGACGCAGAAATTCAATAAGGGAGGATATTGCGTGAACTATTTTTTTTATTGTCGATGCGCTTATACCTCAATAGTAGGTATTTAATTCTTAGTTTACATAATCGAGATCTTTTTGCGAGGCTAGTTAAGGCTTCTTGTTAATTTCATTTCTTATTGACGCATTATCGTTATCCCCAGGATTAAATTTTATCATTATACGAATTATTAAATCAGACAGGGACGTTTGTGGTCTGTTCTTTATTTAAAAGATATTTATACTTTATATTTGTGACCAATTTGGGGTCAATATTTTTGAGATATTAATGAACGATTTTATTTGGTCAAACCTTTATATTTAACTGTAATTTAATTTTCCATTTATTGATTATACTCGAAAATTACGTCAAGTATTTTGTTATTTTATTGTGTCTTGTAGTTATATGAAAGACTTTAGTGTTATCAGTAAGGTAAGTCCGTTCTCTCAGGGAGATTCCTGTTTATCTACGTCATCTTCGAGACCAAGGGTTTATTTTTTAAACAGGTGGCGCCTACATACTTTGAACCCTTCCTTCTCCGACCAACGCTGGTCAAACCCTTGTCTAGATACCTGGACCTTCCTGGTGTTGTCGTTAGATATTTTTTTTTGTGTAGGAAAAATTATTTCCTTCACTGTGTCGCCGTTCTCTTAGCTGGGCGTCACACATTTTATATCATGTACTTTTAGGGTTGTTTACCTTGCAAAATGGCTGACATTAACAGTGGTTTGCTGTTACAAACATTACATTTAAGAAAAAATATGTTAAATGTGTTACCTGTTTTAAACCTTATTAGAACAACTTGAAAGTGAACTTTTATATACACTGCTCCAAGAAATTAACGCACCACAACTAACAATCGCAATATTGTTTAAAGTAGGTATTTCATGTAATGAAGTACGTTTAATCATAGATAATGCTTAAAATTAAGTAAACCATATTTTAATCAAATAAACAACAATCAACGCAAAAATTAAAAATCAAAATGTGAAAACTGAAAAATTGTAAGTTTACAGGTTCAGTAGGCTGCGTTTCCGCCTCAACTTGTTATGACAGCTTGACATCGACGTCCATGCTTGAAATTAACACACTTAACTGCTCTTGTTCAAGATTATCCCATATTTCCACTAATGAATTCCCTAGGTCTTTAAGAGTTACAGGGGGTGATTGAAGGGATCGTACTTGTCTTCCGAGAATGTCCCAGAGGTGCTCAATCGGATTCAAGTCAGGACTTGTGACTGGCCATTGCGTAACAGGAATATCAACGTCGTCTAGGTATTCTTGTACAATTCTGGCTGTGTGCGGCCGAGCGTTGTCGTGCATTAATTGGAAGTTGTCTCCGATGTATGACGCGTATGGCCAACATACTGTTCTAAGATATCCGTAATCTACCTCTGACTGCTTAAAGTTCCGTTGGGGACGATGTGTAGGTCTGTACGGGACGTGAAAGATATGCCTCCCCCTACCATTATTGAGCCACCACCAAATGCAGTCGTGGGGGCAAACTTGCATTGAGTATATCGTTCATTTGGACGTCTAAAAACTCGAATGCGCCTATCACAACTCTCCTAACAAAATCTAGACTCGTCTGTGAACAAAATGCGCCTCCAATCTTCATTTTCCCAATTCAAGTGGTTTCTAGCAAAATCCAATCTGTGTCTGTGGTGGTCTACAGTCAACTGTGGGCCAGTAGCTAGGAATGTAGCTCTCAGATATCCTTCCAGAAGACGTTGCCGAACGGTTTCAATGATAACCTGCACATTATGTGCTGCTGAAAGTTGTCTTTGGAGGGCTCTTGTGGTGGTAAAGCGCTATCTTAGTGCACGCATTTGAAGAAACCGATGTCCTACCGCGGTAGTAGCACGTAGTCGCCCTTGCCCTGGTCGCCTGTCATGTTCGTTAGTTTCTCTGAAACGCTGGATGACCCGAGAAATGGTTGTGTGGTTCACCCCAAGCCTGTCAGCGATAGCGCCGAAAGAATACCCTTCTTCGGACAAAGTAAGGTCTGCGACACACTCATCACGATTTAAATTTCTTGACGTTGCATTTTAAATAAGACTGATCGTACAAGCAATCGTTTAATGACAGCTACACGATTCGATACGTTTTAAAGTAAAACGAAACAAGTAAATTGTAAATGTGCATGTAAAATTGATTATTGTTTTTAACAAAGTTAAAGATGTGGAAACGGGTCAAGGGTAACGTGTCTATCAGGTTTGTATCAGATATTCATTCCTTCCATTGGGTTGAAGTAGATAGTACACTACTTTTCTTTTATCGCAACATTAATAATTGGTGAGTTAATTTCTTGGAGCGGTGTTGTTGTCGTTGAAGCATCCTATTCGGAATAATTACGTAAAAAATAGTCGTACGAATATTGCCTTCCTTGAGTCACACTTGCCACGTTCTTAAATTGCAACATTCGTATAATAGTTATCTGATGCATCTTATTCAGGCTAATTAATATCTAATCAACTTTATGGCTATTTCTTTCTTTAAAATATACTTTATAGTCGTTAAAAAGTAAAATGCCAGACTTTTATTTTTCGTACACTGTTCAAAAAACGTATGTAAAAGTACCCTCGTGAATAGCATATCATTTACAAAATGAAGCTTGTAAGAATGTCATTTGCTTCTCACTTTACTCAGGACCATTATGTTAAGACCAGCTTCGTGGTGATTTCATCACCTAAAATCCACCTTCCACGCCCTGGACAGTTGCATTCTATTCAGAAAAAGTGCACCTTATAACCTTTTCAACCTTGTCACAGTATTTTGATGGCAAGATCAAAACCTCGATATGAACATCATACAAATGCTCATTCTGATCCCCCAGGAAGCTTGATTTTTTACGCGCTCGTTATGTTAGTCCTCATGTACGTGATTAGCACGATTTTGTCGCAAATAAACAAATTAACTTTGTAATCTTCAGTTGCAAGTGCCGGCTATTTTCAAATCGTATTATGGTCATGCATACCAAACAGTGCGGTTTATATTTACATGTGCATAATATTTTATAAACGAACAGCATATTTTATTATTTTGTATTGTCTATATCGACAGCATTATCAAACACGTAGGTGTGTTCCTTAATACATTTACATTGACAAAAATCAGGAGAATTCAGTAACATAAAGAGCGTTCTATTAAAATAAAAACGAGATCCACAAATACAAAATAAATAATAAAAATTTAAAAACGCAAGTGCAATTAAAGAACCAACTAAAATGTGGTACATGAAAGACCCACCGAAAACAGAACATGTTCTGGGATATTAAACTTCGATTCTTAGAAAAATATCCGAACAGATCAAAGTAATTTGGCAGGAGGGTATGTAATATGGGGTACATAAGGGTATCAGAGAACACATCATTTAAAGACTCGATAAAGTTGTTTTGCAGTGGTGTTTTTATTTTTGGGTTCCGTACATTAGTTCCCCCGAAAATTCAGTCTCAAGAAACAGTACTGTTCAAAACGTCTCCGCACATTTTGGAGCATTTGTGGAATGATTAGACGGCATTCGTTGACCATACGTCGGCGTAAACATCTGAATATATTTTCTTTACCTTATCATACCAGTGTCACGCCGTTATTTCGTAGTTATTGTATTCTTTAAACGGTTTATTCGGAAGAGGTGAAATAATTGCGTTGTTCTTCGGAAATAATGGATGTGCCAGTAGAAGCGTGGAATTGTTAACCACTAATATGCAGATAATGCTAATCCCAAGTATATCTTGAAGTTACTGAGAAAATTTCAGTAACTAGGTCTGTAGCAAATGCGATATGCTGAAAATTCGGTAAGAGAAAGAAAGTGCGTATGGAAAATATTTGCGGGGATATCTGAAGCATATCCTGTTTACAGTAGTTAGTGTTGTGGCACATTAACCCAGGGGGACCGATGGTTTTAGGTACTCTCTGAGGTACCAGGGTGACAACATTTGAGCGTAGATTTTCGATCACCCCTTCAAGTGCTAACCGCGCGAATCGTTGATTAACTTCGAGTACCGTTCGAGCAGTGCTCACATTTGTCCGCCGTGCTGCTCCCTAAGATATGAAACAGTGGAAGTCGCGATTGTGGGCTACGTTGTTCTCAATCCAGGTACCAGGTTTTAATTGAATCAGGTCAACGAATTTTTAAACACCACAAAATTTATCCCTTCAAGATTCGCTTCGAAAACATAATGAAGACGATTTTGAAAGCCGTTTGCAATTTTCTGAGGCTGTAAATAACCCAAAATTTCTTTTTAACGTCTGTTTTTCTGACTAATGCACTTTTTTCACAAATGGTACACTCAATCGTCATAATTGTCCCTATTGGTCAAATTCTAATGTTAACTGATACTATAGAGAATGACGATCATTGCCTCAAAGATCATTTCATATTCCAACAGGACGGTTCTCTTCCACATTATGCAATGGTTGTTCGATAGCATTCGGATCGAAGATTTTTAGGTCAATTAATTGAAAGAAGAGGTGCTATTGAGTTCGCTAGATTTATCTCAGCCAGATTTTTTTGGGGGGGGAGGTATTGGAAGTGTAAAATTTAAGTAATCCAATCCGATTCTTTGCAAGATTTACGACAACGTATAATCTATGAACGCCGTCTAATCATTCCAGAAATACGTCGGAATGTGCGACGTTTTGAACAGAACCTTCGTTACTGCGCGTATGCTGGTGGTGCTCATCTCCAATATTTACAACCCTAAAACCTCTTACTGCATTGTCGCGGGAATTAATGCCGGGAATTCAAAAATGGAAACACTACTTGGAAGCAAATTCATCGAGCTTTCAAATGGGATATCTCTTGATAACCATTTACAATTTTTAGGATGAAAATCAACTTAGATTTGGGGTTAAAATAGGTGGAAACAGCCGTATTACAACTCGGTGGCCCACCCTGTATATGAGTGTATAGCTACTTAATATTACATCTCCATATAGCGTATATATTACATTTTATACCAAATTAAACTACGCGTGGAGTACGAGTTGTTGAGGAGTGGTTTAGTAGCGTTGCCCACGAGTTCTGCTGGTAGACATGGAAAACTGTAAAAAGTACAAGATCTGACATCTGACCGGCAAGGTACAGTCAGCTGATAAGTAGTGGTGTAGGTTTTGTTGTAAAGTTTGACGACTTTAGCATTACAAAATTTAGAATTTTCCAATATAAAAATTATTATATTTAGAATATTCTGTAGATCGTTTATAAAGACCATGGTATTATAAATTTGAATTAATAAGCATTAATAGCAATAGTAAATTATCAAGAAAACAAAATTAAAAAATTTTAAGGCGCAAGAAAACCAACTGAACGACAACTAATCGACGAAGCGCTCAAAATGAAAGCGATCGATATCGCATGCCTGCAGGAAACGTATCTAACTACAGGAGGAGCGGAAACAACAAACTACACATGGCAACTAAGCGGAGGGAAACGCGACTCCACGAGGAGAGGAGTAGCGATCTTAATAAGAAAAGGAAGCCGAAGAAAAATAAGAGGGTTCAAGCCACTATCAGAAAATGTATGGCGGCGGTGGAGATAGAGAAAACCGACGTAAATATCATCGGAGTACACGTACCGTCAGACAATAGAATGGCCGGAGTAATGGCAGTTATATGACCTACTGAGGGAATCCACGAAGAGGGCACCGATAATCCTAGTAGGAGACTTCAACGCACATATTGGCAAATCTGACCTCACAGAAGAGGATAGAAAATGGATTGGCCCCAAACTACATCATCTAAGAAGGAATGATAACGGACAAGCACTGAAAGTACTTGCTCACTTATTCTATCTACATATTCAGAATACCTGGAGTAGGTCGGATTCAATCCGCACCACCTGGAGAAACCCAGAAACCGAAGCAATTAGCAATTAGATTATCTTCTGCCAAGCGTGAAAAGTGCACGAAAATTCATCATCTAGGAGCGGAATGGGTAAAATAGGTGAGCACAGACCACAAAATAGTGACAGCTTCATTAAAAACGAACACAGAGGACCCGGGAACCACAACACACAGAGAACGGGACAATCGGTACCATCATCGCCAATGACCCCTAGAAGAAGGAGGGCCCTAGCACGGCATCAACAAGCACAATTCAGATACAAAGGGAACAAGAACCCCAAGTTAAAGAAAGAGCTATGGCAGGTCACTAGTAACAAAAGACATGCCCAAGAGCAAAACGAAGCAGAAACGAAGTAAAAGCGAAAGCTTTTTCCAGAACATATACAAATACATGAGAAAAACAAGGACAGCCAACACTGCAACAAGAAGAGGACAACAGGAACAGTACAGCAACAAATAACAGAAACAGACCACTGGTCACTGGGACCACCCCCTACTACAGGGGCACTCACTAAAATAATACATTATTTGAAGAAAAACAAGGCGCCAGGAATAGATCAGGTACAAGTGGAATAGCTATAAGCCGCCCCAACAACCTTCCTAGAACAAGTATGTAAAACGATAGAAGATATCTGGATAAGTAACGAAGTACCAACGGAATGGAACACAACCATGCAAATCTCTCTACCAAAAGTATGAAACCCAAAATGCACGAAAGACTACAGGAAAATCAGCCTTTCCAGTGTAGGCTACAAAATCTACGAAAAATACCTGTTGAGAGTACTGGATGAGATAACCCCAGAAATACCGTCGTACCAAGCAGCATTCCTAAGCAACAGATTGGTGGAAGACCATATATATGTAACAAGACGCATATTGGATGAAAGATGGAGAGGGGAAGGAAAAACGGTACTAATAGGCCTAGACCTAACAAGAGCATTCGACACCATACAGCACTCATCCCTGTTGAAAACCCCGAAAGACTCAGGAACACCGCACTATCTCATCAACCGGGTAATTACAGCCTGTCTACAGGAAAATACGATGCTGCAATGGTTTGGGCAAAGAACAAAAGTATATAAGGAAACGAAACGGGTTAAGCAAGCATGCCCGCTCTCGTCCAGACTATTCACGATGACTTTGCACAGGGTCCTAGAGAAAACAGCTTCACAACTGACGACACCATCACCAATCGAAGAAAATCTTAACCTGTCTAAGATTCTGGCCTATGCGGATGACCTACTAATTATAGCAGAAGAGGAGGAAGACGCGGGGACTCTTGGACATGCTGATAACAAACTTAACCGGGGCAGGATTAGAAATAAACATCAGAAAATGCGATGGTAAGTGGTAAGTGATGGTAAGAGCCCCAGGCAAAGAAGGAATTAGAGGAGCAGCCGGTAACGTACTGAAAATAGGGAGGCGGGAACTAAAACAAACACGCAAACTCAAGTACCTAGGCGTTTATCTCCCAGATTCATTAGCAAGACCGGAGACAGTAAAACAAAGAATAACCAAAGCACACCAAGCCACACATATGATTCTTGCTCTCCTACAACAACACAAACTACCAAACGGAATAAAGAATATAATAGCCTATTATTAATAGGTATATAATTCGATCATAGCCACAACTGCTTTATACGGACTGAAAACCACCGCAATCACGAAATCCAACAGAATGGCATTTCGAAGTATGGAAGAGAAAATACTCAAACTATTTCAACTAACCACGGGAGAAGAAAACACGTCGACGGCACAAGGAATTCTAGAAGGGAAAACAATAACTAAACGGCTCACTACATCAAGAATTAAATACTGGGCACATATTCTAAGACCTGCCAACCATCCGCTACAGCAAGCTTATGCCATGCAAACAGAAGAAAAGACGATAGGAAGACCATGCTACACGTGGACATTGGAGAGGGACATCCAAAACACCGGCATACCTAAAGAGATATGGGAGGACTGGGCACAAAGGAAAGAGGATATCCGAAGAGAGGTAAGAAGAGTATACGCACTGATTGAAGAATCCGATCAAGAATCGACCGAAGAAGAACAGGATAACGAAGAAGAAGAAGCAGTAAGAGGGTGAGGAAGGGAAAACAAAGGAAGGAACGAAACAAGTACCAATGGGAAAGAAAACGATGGACTCCGAGCCGACAACTGAAGAGGGGAAGGCTAGAAAAGAAGGAAGAAGAATCGAGAGTCCACATTAAAATTAATTGGAAATAGTACGATTTGGGGTTAATATTAACTTATTAGTTATTAGGAAACTAAGATAGGTGGAATCTGTTACCTTTGAGCAACAGATAGATAAGAGATACGAACAATGTGAAACTTGGATACGAAAGTTTATTAGGGTTAAATACCCGGTGTTACAGCAGCGGTGCGTTGCGGTATACATTGCAGATATGCTGACAGGGTGCAACACCCCACCCTATCCCATAAATACCTTCCCACCTACTGGCATGGGGTGGACCTGGCGTAATCCAGGAGTGACCCTCGAGTCAGCTCCAAGGCAATGATGAGGATGAAAACAAAATTAAAATTTTTTAAAACATTTGTTATATAAATCATATAAAGACAATGCAAGTTTAAGTAGATGTATTTTTATTTGTTCGGAAAATAACACCTTTATATAAAAAACGAAAACGAAGGATTATTAGCAGTAGACAAAGACTAAGTTAGAGCACAAGCTCCACGTGCAACGCCACTGAATCCAACCTCCACAAAAATCCTAATATGGATTAGTCTGGAAGAAAACTCGTTTCTGCGCATTGTGTACTTCTTAAAGTTTTCCATGTCTAGAAGTATATTAATTTGAGTGTTTTCCATATTTATGGGGTTTTATATTTAGGGTTTAATTAGCTACTTTAATAATCCCATCTGCGATACAAATACAATAGTTATTAAAACGTTATCGCAATGTGCTCAAATGAAGTTTTAAATTACTTGTTTAAACTTTGCCTATGAACAGAATTATTAAAAAAAAAAAAGATTTTGAATTATTATTAATTGGTACTATATTTTTTAACATTTAAAACTAACATTTAAAAAAATACACGTATTATTTAAGGTAGTAATATTTTGTCATATTATTTTCGTATTTCAAACTTCTTGACATTTTTTGGTTGATCCAGTTGTAGAATGCGGATACCTTAGTATAAACACCTGGTAATTTTCGGTCAGCACATTTGTGACTACCCCACGATACCAAGCCTAAAAACTCATAACTAGCAAGTGTTAATAAAAATTGTAAATACTGATACCAATCAAAAAATCATTCTGATACAATGGGCCACCAGAATCGTATATACACGCATCTTTTCCGGGAGAACTAGCACATATCATGCGTTTAGTTACTACTTCCTTCGCTTGCCTGAAAAACCTTTCAGTAGCAATAATATTTAATAAACCAGTTATTTCTAATAAATTTGCTGTGTGTTTCACAATATTACCTCTTGGATGCAGCAGCGATTTAATTATTTACATTGCCGCGAAGAATGTCTAAATTTAATATTTTACCTGTACTTGTCTTTGCAGACACTGGAATTCATAAGTTTGATGTTAACATATTTTAAGTTAGAAACTATATATGGAACAATGGCTCGAGCATCAGTAGTTCCCCATCCTAAAGCTGTTGCCACACTATGGTCTACATACTGAAATACAATATCGTTAAGCTTACTTAAATTTCGAAGATGTTTTCATCATCAGTTTAGGATATTTGTTCTTTACTTTTTTCCTCAATATCTGTACACAATTGGCAATATACCTATTTGATCTCGAAATTAATTGATTACTTAGAGAAGGCAACGCTCATGCCATTTTAATAGTAACGTTCCAATTAAAATATATCGTTATACCAATGAACTACATAGTCGAAAACTTTGCCGTGGAAACATTTCGTTCTCAAGATTTTGTATTGTATCATCGAAAATACATCAATAACTAATAACACACTTCGCCAACCACAATTTGCCGCGACACGAGTCGTATATGAAATGTGCTCCTGTCTTTCTCAAATCAGTTAATTTTCGAATGATTTTACGTTTATACGTAGTATGTTGTCGATATTTCCTATTTGACAAATTTCATTCTGATAAAATTTTAGAAAGGGTATTTTGTACATGGTCAGTTTATTTCGGAAAACGTAGGGTGTAGAGAAGCTCAAGATGCGCGAGCTATTTTAAATCACCTACTGCCAAGCGGCAAAATTATCAAGTCGACTTAAAAAAGAGCTCCATCTTATAATGCATTTAGAAAACTGCAAACTGATTCTCCTCTTTATAAAGATATATTTAATGTGGAACTAAAACGCAAGATGGGAGAAAACAGAAACTACATATAGTTACTGTTCAAAATATAAGTTGTTTCAATTTTTAACAGAATGGCGCAGTTCCTCTTTATGAAACCGACCTTGTAACTGCTGTCGGGAAGCTTAACAGGCCTTTCATTGGGCCTTCGAAATGGTTGCTTTACTTTTAACACTGCTATGTCAAAGTCTGTTGTATTGTGGTTATATTTTTCATGGGAGTAACTTTCGGTGATATCGTGTTCAGCATAATTTTCATTCCAAGTTCTACTATTGCTGTGTACAAATGCTAATCCGTTCCTTATATCGGCAAGCTAGAAATATTGACAGGTATTAAACGATTCATTCATTTTAAGGATTATAATACCCGGAAAACAACGCATTTAATATCGTCAGTGGCAGATTTAGGTAATATGTGACCCTAAGCATTTTTCTAATGTGTGGGGTGGTCTTAAAATATCACACGAAGAACTTGGGACACCAGAAGATTTATTAGGAATATGTGTTACAACTATATAGTACATCACATTTATTAAAGTAAAATATTTATTGTCAATATTACAATTTACTTTCAGCTTAGACCGTGTCGTCATTTAAGAACTGCACCCAGCATTATCAGGTAAGGACCGACCTGTAGCTGGTCTGCCTTTACAAGCATTTGTTCTAGAAGTTTGAGCAATATTTGTTCGTAGGCCCTGTCTGCCTCAACAGGGCCGTGTGTTTAGATTTTGTAAACCTTGGGGCGGACAAGGATTTGATCTTAATGTATTTTGTTTGCCAGGACAATAATACTTAAACGACTTATGCCTGTTAGCTGTTTGTGAATCCATTCAAACTAACGTTTCGCAAAACATTGCAGCTTGCATCTTCAGAGTGAATAGAACACTGAACTCAAATCCGCGAAGCGGAGGTATTTAAACTTCTTTGAGCCAGTCGGGCAGAACGACGGAGTTCTGGTTGGCTGTCACCGTTGGGCAAAGACGGATCCGGTGGAGCGTGATCGTGAGATCGATGATGCTTGGGTGTCCTTGGAAGATAAACTACTGAAGTCCAAGCTTTACTGAGTCTAAAACGTTTCTCAATTTCAGTTGTTTCACGTATGAAAGAAGAGAAGTAATGAGGTACTCCGGCGGGTACCCGAGCATTGTCAAGGTTCATCTTATGCCCAGTTAAACCAGCACGTTCAATCACTGCAGATTTTGTGATGCGTTTGAGTTTGCAATCACCTTTGTGCTCTCGCAATCTTAACTCAATGGAACGACCAGTTTGTCCGATGTAGTTCGAGCTACAGCAGCAAAGGATGTTGTAGATCCCGGCTGATTTTAAATTTGATATATGATCCTTTGCGGATCTGAAACCGTTTCCCAAAGTTTCATTAGTCCTAAAGACTGTCTTTATGCTGTAGCTTCTAAGAACATGCCCAATATTATCAGTAGTGCCTTTACTGTAAGGTAGAAAAGCTAAGCCTTCCGGAGGTGTCAGTTCCTCCTTAGCCTTGGGCTATTCCGCATTGCGGATTGCTCTCCGAATTTTTGAGGCTGTATAACCGTTTTGTTGTAATGACATCAAGAAATGAGTTTTCTCTTGTTGTAGGTGTTCTGCATCTGAGATTCCGATTACTCTAGTCGTTAGAGTTTTTAACACAGTTGCTTTCTGCATCGAGTGATGATGCGAATTTGCATTTAAATACCGGTCTCTATGGGTTGTCTTTCTGTAAACTGCGTGCCCCAAGCTACCATCTGGTTTACGTATAATATGTACGTCTAAGAATGGAATACTACCATTTTCCTCTACTAATGAAAATTTTGGGAAACGGTTTCAGATCCGCAAAGGATAATATAAGAAATTTAAAATCAGCCGGGATCTACAACATCACTTGCTCTTGTGGCTCAAACTACATCGGACAAACTGCTTGTTCCATTAAGTTAATATTGCGAGAGCACATAGGTGATTGCAAATACAAACGCATCACAAAATCTACGGTGGCTGAACATATTGGTTTAAGTGGGCATAAGATGGACCTTGACAATGCTCGAGTACTCGCCAGAGTATCTCATTACTTCCCTCGTATCATACGCGAAGCAATTGAAATTGAGAAACAACCTAACAACATATACAGGGAGGATGGTTTTAGACTCAGTAAAGCTTGGACTCCAGTAGATTATTCTCTAAGGATTCCTAAGTATCATCGATCTCACGAGCACATTCCACCGGGGCCGTCTTTGCCCAACGGTGACAGGCAACCATCACTCCGCCGTTCTGCCCAACTGGCTCAAAGACCCTCCGCTTCCCGGATTTGAATTCAGTGTTCTATTTACTCTGAATATGCAAGCTGCAATGGCTTGCGAAACGTTAGTTTGTGTGGGTTCACAAACAGCTAACAGGCATAAGCCGATTAAGTATTATTGTCCTGGCAAACAAAATACATCAAGATCAGATCCTTGTCCGTCCCAAGGTTTAAATAATCGAAGCACACGGCCCTGTTTAGGCAGGTAGGGCCTACGAACAAATATTGCTCAAACTTCTAGAGCAAATGCTTGTAAAGGCAGACAAGCTACAGGTCGATCCTTACCTGATAATGCTGGGTGCAGTAGCCTTTTAAACGACTCGCCCGTCAGGCCAGTTACTTTCCTCTTCTCGAATATTATTTTGTTGGATTCTAGATCATCTGCTCGCCACCGAATTTTCTATTGCCATTTGCTCGCTATGAGCGATACTCGCTAAGACAATTGCTCGTCATGCGTTTGCTCGAGAGTCGACTTGGCTCGCAATTTTTAACTATATGTGCATCGACGCAGAAGAAAAAGTTTTTTCCTGTTAGGCACCTTTGTTTGTAAAATAATTTAGCACATGTTGATTTATAATTAAAACTTTTAACCTTTATTTTGTGAAATCAAATGTTCTTTTATACATCAAGAACCCAAAAAAGTTGTTTTTAGAAAGTGTAAGAGTGTGGTCGTGGATAACATGGAAGCGCCTGATCAGATTTTAAAATCTGGTGATTTATTTAATGTTTATGAAGCTTCTGAAAAAGTTTTGAACTGGAAGAGGAGGTTAGAGATGTTTTCTTGATAGTACTTTCTTGAATAAGCTTTAACTTGAAAATTACTTAATACCGATACGATAAATATTAGCCCATACAATTTGAAATGCAACAAAAAATCCTGCTTTGACTATCAATATTCTTTAGAAGAATTGAAAGAGTTTGAGAATTACCAATAGCATCTATTCAACTGCTTGTCGAGTATCTGTCCCACGAGCAATCGGCTTTGCAAGCACATAAATGTCGACCTGCGACCAAACGACAGTCGATGAATCGGCCGCCACCAAGTTGACGGGCACCATTTTGTTGGCAGTGCAGATTAATCAGAAAAAGTGATTTTCCATTCAAATTAAAATTTATTGTTTTATTTTCGTGCAGCAATTTTTGTAATTATTCTAAACATAAATATTAAACATACATTTTAAACATTTGGGTTCCCCGAAAAGCACGTGCTTAATGTGCCTTATGTAAAATCCGCCACTGATGTACGTTGATTATTACATTTAAAGTACTTACGCTGATGTAAGTCATGCAGTGTGCTGTAGTTAGTGTCCAATATTCTCCTATAATAGCAGCCCCTCCTCTAAAATCAAGACCGGCTTGGGTCTTCCGTACTAAACATGCTGTAGAAGGAAAGTCAGCAATGTCAGCTGATTTTCCACCTATTACTCGACGTAATTCATCTGGTAGGTTGTCATTAAAATCGTAATCTCCATTTTCTAATGCAATGCAGTTATCGTAAACACACTTTCTATACTCCTTTTTACCACTAATTTTAATATGTATGATATTTATTTCAATCAAACGTTAATGGTTTATATTGCAATAGTTGTGAATATGCGGCAACTGAACTATTTTATGAGCTAATTATTGCGCTTACCAGAAATACCTGCGTGAAATAAAATAAATGTAAAACACAAATAAATAAAGAACATGATTGACTCTCAAGGTAGGTAGTTCCAATTAAACCATAACATTTATTAGAATATGAAAAGAGCAACTAATTGTAGTGAAGCAATATTTCGAACAATTAAATTATACAGTTCTACTAGGAATGTAACAAAATGGTATTACTTATATACATTATAATTACATTGCACAGAGGTACACGTTAAAGTGCTTGGAGTAAAATGTAAAATTAATATAAAGTCATGTAACAGGTCTACAATTTCAATTTATAAATCAAGTATTGTTTTGTGTATTATTAAACTAGTGTATATTTATGTTTCTGATAGTCGATGATTGACTGGCATAATTGAAGTTTTGATTTTTGTCACGTTATAAACACATTTTTGAAATAAACTTCAATTATGTGATTGTACAAGGGCTGTTCTCTTTCCACTGAGTCTATCTAGCAGGCTGTGATATTTTGAAACAAATTTTGCTCGACATTTTAATGTAGTTGATTACACGTTTAATTATATGGAAAGTTGTCAAATATACTTGAAGGTTTTTAAAATACATCATTTTAAAGAAATCCATTCCCCAAGATATCATGAAATTGAATAGAGAGCATTATCGAGCTGCGATTTTTTACAATTGAACTCGTGCCTTAAGTCGTAAAGAATGTTTTGAGGAAATCAATCGAGTATTTGGTGACAAGTCGTGTTCCTTAGCTACCGTAAAACGGTGGTACAATGAATTTCAACGTGTTCGACATTCCTTAAATGACAACTTTCGAGCTCCTAAGCCAAAAACGACAGTTACCGAAAAAAATATTGGTCTTATACAAAACATGATTGAAGAGGACCGATATGTTACTGCCAGGAGTATTCAAGCAACTTTAAAGATTGGTGTGAAAATAATTGGCACCATTTTACGCAAGCATTTGATGGTACGTAAGCTTTGTGCCCCTTGGATTCCCCACAATTTGACTTAGTTCAAAAAGAAAACCGTGTGTCATGGTGCAGATCTACACTGGATGGCTTTGACAATGGATCGTCTCATTTTTTACTTATATGAAAATCCTAAAACAATTAAAAAATATAGAAACTAATCCAACTCGCAAAATTATAGTTTTGGCCATTTGTTGAAAATTTGCCACTAATAAGGTACAGGGTTCGGCCATCAGTAGTGGTGGTTTTGAGAAAGCTGTGGAATGAAAATTACTTGACAGATAGTTGTTTTAAAAACATATTCTGGTTGCTGAATTCGTGCCATTTTAGTAGTAATGGCTCAATATCTGATGAATCAACGCATAGGTATTCGCTGTTGGGAGATTTATTCAAACAGGGCAGGCAAGCATGGTAGAGTCCCTAAACGGGATACGATTTTGAAATGGTTCCGCAGACTTCGTATGCATGGCAGTCTTTCTTCAAGGTATCCAGGATCTGCTCGTACAGTAAGGACGCCGCAAAACATTGAAAGAGTAAGAAATGCAATTGGAATCGTTTTGCATGTTTCCGAGAGAAGCTTTCGGCGAATAGCCAAGAAAGATTTGCACTTGCACCCATATATAATCCAAACCGTTCAAATGCTGAAGGATGAGGATGAGCCCGCTAGAATCAAATTTTGTCAACAATTCTATGCAATAACCAAGCAACCAATAACAAGCAGGTTTTAAAATATTAGTTTTAACAGCCTTTAAAGAATGCTACCAAATATCTATTATAAACGTGCTACAGATTGATTTTAAGTAACTTTAAATAATGTATTCAAATTGAAAACTAGATGTTTATTAGTTCACAGTAAAATAGGAAATGTTTCTAATGTAATCATATGTCAGTTCTTTGGCATCAATATTCGTTTACTTACTCAGACTACCTCTTGATATTGATAAGTATCAAGTCTGTGATCCAAAATGGTGACCCCTTTTCTAGTTTGTAAATGTTTACGAAGGTAGTAAGTCGCACTGGCGTAAATATTCGTAAATCGTAGTCGGGAAGAAATAATTAAAACCGACGATTTCGATTCGAGAAATTAGGAAAAGTATAAATAAGTCACATTTTCTCGCAAAAAAAGTAAAATCATATTACTGCAAGTTATTTTAAATATAACCTTATATTACTTTATAATGTATAATTAAACTACAAGCTTAAGTGAATAAACTAATGATGTCTCTTAATGTCTTCGATCCACCCTCTTACAGCAGATAGTCTTGTGTAAATGCCAGGATATTCATCTCTAGCACATCCTACGCCCCAGGATACTAATCCTTAAAACAGTACAAGCACTCTTTTTATTACATTATTGTATTAATTTTAAAATATCACGTACCAATTACCGTGTTATTTTGAACCAATGGTCCGCCGGAATCATTGACGCATGCATCTTTACCTGGCGCATTTGCGCACAACATACGGTACGTTATACCTTCATTAACGGCGCTAGAGAACGTACGTGTAATTGAAAGAAAATGTACATCAGAAATGTAGACACTGATGCATTGCACCATATTTTTAAAATATGTATCACATAACGTTAATGAGATAGAATTGAAGAGTTTAGTCGATTTGCGAGGAGTGTTCAAATTTAAACAGGAATGTTTAAATTAAAAGTCCTAAGACAATTTCAAAAAAATAAATTTTTTAGGGGTCGCCATAATTCTGTTTTGGCAGCTACAGTGAAGATGTCATAAAGTTCTGTTTATTGCAGCGTGGTACAACGAATAATACCAATTTCTTACGAACGAGGCTGTAAATTCGACTGAAATTCTTACACGGCTTCGAGCACAATACGCAATCAATGTCTTTCTAAAAATCGTGAATTTGAATAGTTAAAATCTCTCAGAGACGGTTTCACTCCTGTTGAAAATGAGTCCCATGTACGACGAGCTGCAACTTCGGTTAATTGTAAAAATAGAGGAAAACGTAATATACCTTTATTAAGCTAGACAGACGGGTAACAGTTTGTCACATTTCTCAAAATTTACAAATTAGTGCTGAAAATGTTGAAGACATCGTTAATAAAAACAAGCTAATGTTACAAGGAGATTCATTTTTGGACTCAGTTGTGACAACTGATTAAAGCGAAGGCACCATTTTTTTTTATTCTAACTGTGTGGCCTTTGTTGATTTCCTTTCAGAACGTTTTACAATCAATGAAAACTATCGGTGATAAAGTTAAGCAGGCGATCAGGAACAATCTGAAGAGATGACAAAGTTTGTTTAGTACAAAACAATGCTAGGCCTCATGCCTCTGGAAGAATAATTTGATCCTGATCCTCTGATTTTTATTTGTCTGGCGCATTAAAAGAAGTTTTACCCGGTCAAAGATCAATCAAATAACGACGTTATTGAAGCTATATTGGATACGCTTGCAACCCAAAGACCCAGGAAACCATTAAAAAGTTTCCAGATATATGATACAAATGCATAGCTAGGCAGAGGGATTACAATGGAAAGTAATATGGTTTTAATACTTTTTTTGTAAATAAACTCCCGTTTAAATTTGAACACTCTTCGTAATTAGGAAAATTCGGAAAATGTTTTCGTTCATGATTAACTTGAGTAGGTTTAGAAAAGTGCGTTCACTACAGATTGAGGTTAGTTTGTTATCCGTGTATAAATATAAATAATGCGCTATCGTTAAACACATACAATTTTTGCTATAAAATGGAAATTTAAAAAAAGGCTTAAATATTAGGCCAGTATTTTAACGGTTCTTACCTATATATTTTTACACATTGTTCAAAATCAACAATTCGAACTTCCGCTGCCCTTAAATGTGGCACAGTAAACACTTGCATGGTGTTATTTTCAGATGTAACATTTGTTGTTCCCCAACCTACTACTATTGCTCTTGTTCCAACCGTATACTATAATTTTCAATAACGATAAACATAATAGTATTATTTATAAAATAAAATTCGGTGCTACTTCATATTTTTGCATACTTTGAATTGGATAATAGTGCATAGATGCAAATCCAAATTATTTACGAAAACTGATACGAAATGATACATACTTTGTAGCCTTCTCCCGCCAATGCAGGTGCAGGGACTTCGTATTTTCCACTAAATTTCTGTTTCACTTTTATTGCTGCAACATCGTAATCATCAGATGCAGCGTTATAAAACTCGTGAATGTATGCCGCCATAACTTGATGGTTGGATGAATATTGAGATTGAGGACCTTGCCAATATGTTGTATTACTCCGCAGATAAACATAACCTAGAGGAACATACTGTGTCTGTAACGAATAAGGTTAATAAAGTTAAAAATACAATTTCATTGTGCTTTTACTAGCACCCTACAAACTTAATTTTTGTTCACTACATCCTACCATGAGATCAACTACGCAATGTGCTGCAGTTATTGACCAAAAATTGGAAAGTATTACAGCTCCACCAGCAAAGACGTCACCGTTGATACTCGGTACGTTTTTTACAATTATTGCAGCAGTAAATGGAAAACGTTCTATACTCTCTGTATATCCTCCAACGATGCGCAACTGCTTTACTCTATGATGATAACAATGGCCTAATAACAAAAATAAACAGTTCGTACTAAACCGATTTTATTCTACACATTTTCTCACGATGTAACAGTCTTTGAAAAATATTCCTCTAAAAAGATTGTAATATTAAAATCTAAATCCTCACCAATAACTAACAAGCTGAAGACAACTGTGAAAATGATTTTCATTTTTCAACTGTGGCAGAATGTGATTATCAAACTTGTAGGTATAAGCAATAATTTATTTGCTATAACTAAATGACCATAACACTATGTAATTTCGAATTATTGAATTCTTAATTAAGTAAATGTATTGTGTTTCTGATAGTGCCATTTCATTGTCATTTAGTATTAAAGTATATTATTTTTAAGCTCTAGGTGAATAATATTTCTGTTCTTTTGATTAACCTGTTTTGGTAGTGTTTGACATCACCTAATTTTTTTCATTTATTTTAAACTGGATATTTACAATATATTTTTAATAATATATTGAGTATTAAGCAAATATTATGATGGTATTGTGCCATGAGACGACCTTTAATCAGCGCTAATCTCCCAAGGTTATATCAGTTTTGATTAGGTTGCAGTTAAATCAGTTGGCTAGAGTTGCTTCAGTCTCCTTGTACCAGCTGGTTGGTAGGATAGCCGTTCAATAAGGTTGTTCGGGTGTCCTGGCAGGTTGTTGATATATGCGGTTGTTAGTCTCTTGATTTCGTTGGCGATGTAAGGGGTTTTCAGATCGCTATGGAGGGTTTCGTTTGAAACGTACCAAGGAACGTTTGCTAGCATTCAGATAGTCTTGGATTGGAATCCCCAGAGCTGGATCCCATACGTCCAAATGGGTTTTAGAATGACTTTATTAATCAGAACTTTTTTTGGCAGAGAAAGCTAATAACGTTTTCCAATTATCCACGATACTGGTTTGAGTTTTAGATCCAACTGTTTTCTTCTGACTTTTATGTGCATACTCCATGTGAATTTTTGATCGTGGTGCATCCCTAGCTATTTTATCTCGGTTTTTATCGGGATTGGGGCGTTGTTAATTCTAGTTTGCGGGCTTTCGGCACGCCGAGTTGTGAAGTTTACTTGCGCTGATTTGTCGGTGTTGACTGCGAGTTTCCATTTGCGAAACCAGTCTTGAAGTATGTTTACATGGTCTTATAGGTGTTCGGCTGCTATTTCAGGTGACCTATTGACTGAAAGGATTGCTGTATTGTCCGCAAACGTGGCCACTACAGTATTGTTTGTAGTATCTGATGTGAAGATCAAGGATAAGAATAGGCCTAGGACGCTGTCCTAAGACATTCCAGCGCCGATTTGATGGTAGTGTTGTTAATTGATGATAGGTTCTGTCTGTTAGGTATGCTGTTAGTAGTATGTACAGTTGGCATGGTAGGTGCAGTTTAAGTTTGTATAGAAGCCCCTTGTACCAAACTTTATCAAACACCTGTTTTATGTCCAGAAATAGTGCTGTACAGATACCTTTTTCTCTACGCTCTCTACGATGTGGGTGATAATTCGGTGGCTTTGATAGCTTGTTGACTGGGATTCTCGAAATCCGAACTGGTGTGATGGGATAAGTTGGCCTAGGTCAAAAGTGCCTTTCATTTCCTTGATTAGGAGTCTTTCGAGCAGTTTGGATAGCAGGGGGAGGAGGCTTATTGGTCTGTAGGATTGTGGTTGGGTGGGTGGTTTTCCAGGCTTTGGAATCATTATAATTCGAGCGTATTTCCTTTACAGTAGGGAACCTGCAACGATGTAGCATGCTGTTGTATATTGTAGTCATTAAAATTATTGCTTTCCTTGGAAGATTTCTTAATACTTCACCTACTATTGGGTCATATCCGGGGGCTTTTCGGGTATTCGTTAGTTTAATTTTCTGGAGGAATCCTGCTGGCGAGAAAGGTTTGATTGGCAGCGACAGTTGACACAAGGTATCAAGGAAGGATTCAGTTTCATTGTCATCATTATTATTTTGTGGCTGAGGTGTCTTGAAGACGTTGTCAAAGTGTTCGGCAAATGCGTTTGCTTTGTCTGTGTCCGATCTGACTCAGGTATCGTCGGATTTTCTTAAGGGAGGAATCATTAGTAGTTTGAATTTTTTGTTGCCTTCCATATAGAATTATCATAAGGTGATAGGTTTGTGATGTACTGCCTGAAGGTTACATTACGAATTTCTGTTAGCGTTATTTTATTTTATGTTGTACATTGTCTTGTCCTGTTTATCTTTTGTTCACATCCATTTTTTTCTCGCCCTTCGTTTCTCGGAGATGAGGTCTGGTATGTGAACAGGAAGACATCACCTAATTGAAATTGCTTTATTTCTTAATATCTCGGCATATTTATGTTAAATATTTGCAAACAACTTACCAATAGGTAATTACAATCCGCATTTATATGTAGAGTGTTCATGTATGTGTTTATGATTGTATTTTAAAGCAAAAAGTTACCGCATAAAGTAAGTTGTTACAAAGTTATTCGAATTGGAATTTTTTTAAGGATCATGGAGTTGTCAAAAGCTACTCCATGATTCCCATTCCACCCAGCTTATCCCGACTCAGCACATTTCAAGCTATACAGAGGTCTAACATGTCCCACCCTTGAAAAATCCTATGCTCCAACTATAACTAAGACACCACAAACACCTTGGGACAGTATAGTGGTCAGTATTCGAACCTGAATGCCTTTGGTAGAATAACTCCGATGGCAAACACCTCGGTTACTTCTCTACCGCACGCTCTGAAATTAAATGTTGATATTGTGCGTCAAACCTAGAAGCACCAGAGATGTCAACAGAAGATGGGAGCAAATAAAGATTTTTCAAACGTTTAAATACAATCAAGTACCATATCAGTTTTAAATTCTTAGACACATTTGAAGGATCTACAAGTTTAATCTAGGTGATCCCCTGTGATTTTCGTGTTATATTTAAAAATAAATTGGATGTCTACATCACTTAAAGTAAATTCTTGTTATTTATTATCAGTATTTTGTGATTCTTCATAGGATGACAATACCACCAGCATACGCCAACGACTAAATGCTTTGTGTATAAATTGTCAAATTTTTGTTGGAACTTTTGTTGAACCGTTTCAATATAATAGAGATCTGAGAGGAACGAAATATCTCTTCCCCCTACTCCTTTTCTACATTAAACCCACCGAAGAATTCGTTTCAAATTTTACAAATGCACCTTTTTCCTCACTCCTTGCGCCATCAATTTAATAAGCCGAAGAGGAACCGAAACCATTAAACTAATAGGTTATGCGGATGATAGTTGCGGATAGGTTAAGTGTGGAAATTGAGAATGCATTACAAAGCTTTTATACACATTTAAACGAGCTGCAAAGGAATATAATAGGATAATAACTGTCGATGAAACTAAATGTCTAACTGTAGCAAAGGAGCCACAGTGGTGTAAATTGGAAATAGAGTGTAAAGTGCTAGAGCAGGTGATGTCATTCCCCTATCTTGAGATATTACTAAAAAGCTACGCATGTGTCAGGCGCATTAAGGGACATCATATGCAGAAACAGAAGTATGAACAAAGAGAGCAAAATGAAAATAAATAAAACCTGCATTCGGCCGATATTAACATACAACATAAAAACAAGAGCAGACACTCGAAAACCCAAATAAATTATGAGAACAAATGAAATTAATTTGCTGCGATGTATTATTAGAAGTAACAGACATAGTAAACAACCAATAAATACGAGAAGAATGTGAAATATGTAAATACAACACCTCTCATGGAACAAGGGCAAAAGGGAGACCACCGAAAATGTGGAAAGATTCCTGAGCGTCTACATCCCAAGCGCATGCTTAAAACTTGATGTAGAACAGGTCAATGTTCAAGTTTGTTGGAATTTCGATTTCAGTAACGAAACATATACAAAGAGAATTTACGTAATTTGTATTTTGTTTTTACTGAAGGAAATTGGCTTTACTGACATCAACAGGAGATGTGTATACGAAAGACCAAACGTAAAAAGTGGAAGGAAGGAGAACTGACAACGTTCTTCTTTGTAGTAATTTTACAACATCTATGGCCCTGCCATTAAATAAACCGTCCACCACAAATCATATGAAAATTGTAATTTACCGATACACTTCTGTATGTAAAACGGTTTTAAAAGTAACACAAAATTGTGCTTTGTTTTACCTTTTTGCTGTTTGCACTTAGAATATTATTTTGCATAAGGATGAATCAGTATCGAGCGGATAAATATAATTTAATGCAAGGTACCATTCCTAGTACTACAATGAGGTAATTATGAGGTACTTTTAACAATGTTTTAAATCTACTTAGAGGCATCGTTACCACTATCTTCAGGTAATTCATAACTATATGTGATATCATCTGGGTGTATTGTGGGTTGTCGGTGGGGACGGTGGATTGCAGTAGTAATCCATCCTTCAAATTCCGAAAGGCGCGTGTATACACCCGGAAAATCAGTACTAGCACACTCGATTCCCCACGATACTAAACCTAAGAGAGATTTGACTTGAGTGATTTTTACTATATTTTATCCAAATTTACCAATAAGAGTTATATTCTTAAAATCCCGCCACTGAATCAAAGGGCCGCCTGAATCATTTACACAAGCATCTCTACCAGGTGCCATAGCGCACAACATCCTCTTCGATACGCTTATGTTGTGTTTACTGCGAAACGTTATTATTTTTCCTTTGCTTAACATAAAATAATGTTGTTTAGCTTTCTTACGAATATATTTGCACACAACGGTTTTGTTTCACTATAGTAACATCAACGTCTCTCAGCTGACGAACCGTGTAAGGCTCAACATTCTTTTCTGTTGTTCCCCAACCCAGAGTAACTACATCCGAATCTTCTTTGTACTGAAACATTACTATTAACTACTACCAGATTGGTTCTAAAGCCTGACGTATGGGTAAACCAAACTCGCCTTGTTACTTTGTGTACCTTATAGTCTTTTTTTGCATATGGTATTGGTTTTTCAAATTTTCCGTTGAAGGCCTCTAAAACACTCAATAACGCTATATCGTAATCTTCTTCTTCATTTACGTATTTTTCATGTACAACGTATTCAACAACTAAGTGGTCTCTCCTAAACGCATAATCAGCCTGCCAATAAGAAGTATTGCTACGCACAAATGCTTTTCGCGAAGATACTATGCCTTCCTAAAATACAATTGATTGCATAGTGTAATATACTTTTACCTATAAACTACATCACATAATAGTTAATAGGTAGTTTTTCAACCAAAAATGAAGTTGGTATACCTATTATAATATCTAATTAAATGCAAATAACAATGTTAAAAAACAGAATAAAGGGTGCTATAAATTTCTAAATAGTATGTTATCTAATTTATCTTACACCAAAGTCGAATACACAATGGGCAGCAGTAATAGCCCAGTGTTTTGCAATTATAGCAGCCCCTCCGCTAAATGCAGTGCTGTTTTTGTGGAGTTTTAAAACTATACTAGCCATAAATGGATAATTCTCTATTAATGCATCGTTTCCTCCTATTATACGTGACCCTGTTATGTGTTGACTTGATTTACCCAA
>JABXWE010016024.1:0-19948 GCA_014611495.1 Limonius californicus | reverse complement strand
CGATATAACTTTGCCGTAACGCGTCATTATGCAACTGCTTTACAAATGGAAGAAGAATTTGTTCTCGAGATCTGGCTGCTGTCAGTGTACCATTAAAAAGAATTGGTCCTACCACTCTTCTCCTACTATGGCCTCTCCAAAGTCCAAGTTTTTGTAAATGTAATGAAGTCTCAGTGAAAATGTGGGGATTCTCCGTGCTCCACATTCTCATAATTTGAGAATCAACGTATCCAGATAGGTGGAACCAAGCCTCGTCCGAGAAGAAAGTTATGTCTAATAAATCATCGTTCCCGATATTGTTTAAAAATCAATGGCAGTATTTTTGTCTTTGCGCTAAATCTTACAAAAGCAGTTCGTACACGACAGTCGTTCGATATGAAAACATATGTAAATATTCTTTTTAGAGCGGTTCTGCAAGTTACATATGAAAAGTCAATTGGTTGTGATAAGACATGGAGGGAAGTTGAGAAGCATTGGTGAGTATTTGTCCTACATTTTCACAAAATCATCGGTTCTTTTTTTAGTCCTAGCAATTGCTTTTTTCCTGGCAACAATACCGGTTTCGCGAAATATCCGAGTAAGTTCGTTGATTATAAAATTCTTGATGTAGGAACACAACTTCTGGAAATGGTCCTTGAAATTCTACAGAACAATCTGGAATGGAGTAGGTCCACTGACCATTAATTTTTTCAGCAGTCAGAAAATAACAATCAAGCATGATTGATTTTTGTTCTAAAGTAAAAACTACTTTCAAATAAAATTAAAATAAACACTTGTATAGTCAACAACAACCAACAACAAACAAATTACAACAACCAGATTTTGACAGGGGAATAAATTATTTTAAAGTGACAGTTGTTTAAATCGGTATTTGTTTATAGTTAAATCACAGACAAGCAAAAAACATTACATAGCCCCCTAATTTGAAAACTTTTACATCACATGTTATCTAATTCAAGTATTTCAAATAGTAAGGTAAGTGTTACTTTCGAAGCACAGTGTATATAAAATTATTAACAATGAATAGAACAGAACACTACATAAATGTACCGAAAACTACAGTCGCCATAAGAATTGTTATCAAATATCGATTTAGATGATTAAGAATTTTACAAAACTTAACCGATATAAAATTTTAGAAATTCTGGTACAAACAAACCCAAAATGTTGGAAAGGGTGTAAAGCACTCTATTAACATACTTGTAAAGTTAACAGTGAAATTAGAATTAAATAGTCTATAGTAAAGCAAACCTCCAGCAGTGCTCGCAAATTAAATTTCCATCTTATAATGTTGCTATTCCAAAGACACGTAACAATTCAATTCATTCGTATATGCAATAATGTAAGTCCTTTTTTGTAAAAGGGTAATAAACCAACCTGGAAATCCTTGTTTACTTTACTCAAAATAAAAGTAATTGATTATATATTTATATTAAAAAAATAGGGGAATACCTTGCATAGCGCGGTTTTAGAAAGAGCGGGTTTCGTTATAGCGCGGTTTAAAATTTAAGAAACGTATGCAGTAATACATATTTAATATGTACTCAAGGTCATTCAACGTTAGCTGTTCTCGTAACCACTGTTATACAGGGTGTTTTTAAAATTTGGGGCCAAATTTCTATAGTGTGTTGGTAGGGCCTGTAAAAAGTGCATAAAAAACATATGTACAAAATTGCTTTCATAAGGAGGTACGTGAATCAATATCTTGAGTTCTTATTTAATGTTAAAAACAGTAGATTTCCTCTATGTTGGCTCGAACGGGGTGGACCAATTGAATGCCGTCTCGCTCGATTTTTATTGGCGGAGTCATATGAAAAGAATTGTTTACGAACAAGTAGTTAAAACAGAAATCGAACTCTGTCATTGTATTCAAGGCGCTTTTACACGTATCCGTAACACTCCAGGAGTAATTGAAGCAGGGCAAGCATTAATCGAACAAACAAAAGCAAAAGAAAGAAATTTCGATCATTTATCGTAACTTGGGCTTTGTTAGTATTTCCCTTATAAGTTTTTGTAAATCATTTGCAGACATCTAATTATTAGAACTGTTGGCAGTTATGTAGTCCCCCCCAACACACTAAAGAATTTTAGCTATCTTTCAGGAACACTGTATAAGAACTCTGCTAGCATTCATATGTTATATTGTATAAGCCGGGGTTAAAGTACGTAAACGGAACTCTCCAAAATACCGTTCCGGTAATCGATCTGCAACCGCAACTCAGTTGCGGTTTAAAATCACCAAACAAGAAAGAAAAATTTTTCGTAAACAATATATACTTCGTTTCATATTAAATGCACCGCCCACTAAAAGTAAAGCTACGGGTTTGAAACTTTGCTAAAATAATGATTCATTATTGCGTATGAAATGATTAGGTTTTCATAAAATGATTAACAATTATAAGAAAACAATAACAACTACGA
Source organism: Limonius californicus (assembly GCA_014611495.1). Classification (NCBI taxonomy): domain Eukaryota; kingdom Metazoa; phylum Arthropoda; class Insecta; order Coleoptera; family Elateridae; genus Limonius; species Limonius californicus. Next base: position 17,527 of record JABXWE010016024.1, on the reverse strand, counting down.
AAATAAAATTAATAATGTGTAACATCGCCATGAACAGCAATGCAAGCATTTACTCGTCGTGGCATGCTTTCTATCAGGTATCTAGTTTCTATCCATATAACCTCAAGTAGGTGTCTCAGCTCGTTTAAGTTGTTAGGAGCTCCTGGCAATAATCTTAGTCGCCGTCATGTCCCAAAGATGTTCGATCGGCGATAAGTCCAGTGATCGTGCAGGCCAGGACAACATTTGCAATTTTGCTGATTAGAGGTAGGTTCTGCTAATGTTTGCAGTGTGTGGGCGTGTGTTATCCTGTTGGAAAATACCGTTTGGCAACGTCTGCATGAACGGTACTAACACCGGTTCCAGGACATTATGAATATAGAATTATGGCGTCTTTCACAAACTCTAGATTTCGTTTTGCTCCTCGATATCGACGTACCTTCCTACGGCCGTCATCTGCCCAGAAGCAAAATCTTGATTCTTCTTGTCTGAAGACAATGTTGTTCCATTGCTGATTCCAATGCTGCCGCTCTTGACACCAAGCAAGTCTAACAGCCTTGTGATGTGCAGTTAAAGGGAGCCGTTGAAATAGACGGTAGAATCGCAGTCCAAAAGAAGAGATTCTTCTGTAAATTGTTGCCATTGACACGCGGCGGTGAAGAGTTCGCATCCAGTCTACAGCAACAGACCTTGTTGTTTAAAAGCGGTCTCGTGTAGCAATTCTTCGAATAAGTCGATCTTCACGCACATTGCTGCTACGTGGAGATCTACCAGCCGGACGATGTCGCTGAATGCCTTCTTCTGACCAAGTAGACCATATTCGTGCAACTGTGGTGTGGTCCCGATTTACCCTTCTACCAATTTCACGAAAAGAAAGTCCAGCTTCTTTCATGCCAATAATTCGACCTCTATCACAATCGGAAATGTAGTTCAAATTTCTACGTTGTCTTACTGGAGGCATTTTAAAACATTAATTCTGTCACAAAATGTAACAAAATCTCGAAACAACTGCTTAATATTTACTAAATATTGTTTTGTTTCTAAGCAACAAGTTAATGAGAGACAGTAGACGAACACCACAACCAGTTGATTTTTTTAATGAAAATAGTGATCATTCCATAAGCAATAATAAAACATTATTTTAGCAAATTTTCAAACCCGTAGCATTATTTTTAATGGGTGGTGCATTTCATATGAAACTGAGCACATAAAATAATTAATCCAAAATGAAGACAAACGATTCTTCACTAAAATATGTCCTACTATCGATAGCGGACGCCGAGAGGTAGAAGCACGATCAACACTCGTCCATTGAACACGACATAATTAAACAACCGCGTTATACGAGGTATCTTGCAATAGCGTTGCTGCTCGTTATGCAAAACAATTAAAATCCTTATTCAAAAAATTTTATTATCTTATGTAATAAAGAGAAGGTTTATGATATTTTAGTCTTCCAAAAAAAACTATTATTACGTTAGAATTGCAAAAATAGAAGCAACGAACACACGAATCCAAACCAATAAAAATGACCGTTAACAGGCAAAATACGTATTTACCGTTTAAAAGACTCGGGGGATGTAAGTATCGATAAACAACAGATTTGCAGACAAAACGGAACATAATCTTGATAATAGCAAGGCTAAATCGAGGTAACGTGTCCTTCAATCATGTTCATTTGTACAGTACAAAGCCAACTTCCTAAGTATTTCAACTTTAGAAAAGAAAACAAGACTTACAGAACTGAAGTATTATGTATGACCGTTATAACAACATAGTTGGGAGACCTAAACAACGCAAACAGGCGCAGAAAAAGCAATCCAAGCTTTCAAACTACCGTTGTATCATAAAATGTCAACAATACCGTAAAGAGTATGAATAACTAATAAATCAATTTTAAATAAAATAAACATAGACCATTCGTAAATATTGTAAAAAACACAAAACACAGTATTTCGACTAAATCTATAGGCAATTTAAAACCTTAAAACGCTGCTGTATGGAAAGCATAAGGAAAATACCGTCCTAGAAGAAAATAATGTTTCCAAAACATAATCCAATGAATGTTTTGATATATTTAAACATTATTCCTGACCCACATAAGACAGATAGAAATTCTTCAAGAACCTTGTCGACCTCGTTGGTGATAGCATCACAGACGAAAAAGTTTGCAGGAGAATGTTGTTTATTTTATACGGTTTCCAAAACTTTTATCTATCCGATAATAATTTAACTTATGGGGTATTACGTGGTTTGAATATGATAATGTTGGGCATCTAGAATGATATCATTCGAAATATTCGATTATGCATATATCTCGAGAGATCTCGAGATACGCTTCATTCGATGATAAAAACTTCTCGAATACGTTTGTAGCGACGCGCGCATTTAAAATGAAATAATTTGAAATATTTGATTATGCGTATATCTCGAGAGATCTCGAGATGCGAGTAATTCATTCCAACGATAGAACTTCTCGAATACCTTCGTAGCGACGCGTGCATGTCAAATGAAATAATATGAAATATTCGATTATTCATATACATATCTAGAGACATCTCGAGATACAATTCATTCGATTATAAAAACTTCTCGAATACGTTCGTAGCGACGCACACATTTGGAATGAAATAATTTGACATATCGATTATGCATATATCTCGAGAGATCTCGAGATGCGAGTAATTCATTCTAATGATAAAACTTCTCGAATACGTTCGCAGAGCCGCGTGCATGTCAAATGAAATAATATGAAATATTCGATTATTCATATATCTAGAGACATCTCGAAATACAATTCATTCGATTATAAAAACTTCTCGAATACGTTCATAGCGACACACGCATTTAAAATGAAATAATTTGAAATATTTGATTATGCGTATATCTCGAGAGATCTCGAGATGTGAGTAATTCATTCCAACGATAGAACTTCTCGAATACGTTCGTAGCGACGCGTGCATGTCAAATGAAATAATATGAAATATTCGATTATTCATATATCTAGAGACATCTCGAGATACAATTCATTCGATTATAAAAACTTCTCGAATACGTTGGTAGCGACGCACACATTTGGAATGAAATAATTTGACATATCGATTATGCATATATCTCGAGAGATCTCGAGATGCGAGTAATTCATTCTAATGGTAAAACTTCTCGAATACGTTCGTAGCGACGCGTGCATGTCAAATGAGATAACATGAAATATTCGACTATTCATATATCTCGACACACCTCGAGATACAATTCATGCGATTATAAAAGCTTCTCGAATACGTTGGTAGCGACGCGCGCATTTGGAATGAAATAATTTGACATATTCGTTTATGTATATATCACGAGAGATCGCGAGATGCGAGTAATTCATTCCAATGATAAAACTTCTCGAATACGTTCGTAGTGACACTTGAATGTCAAATGAAATAATTTGAAATATTCGATTATGCATATATAATAATAGTAATTCATTCGAATAATAAGAACTTCTCGAATACGTTCATTTAGCGGCGCGCACAACTCGATTGAAACAATTCGAAATATTGGGTTATGCATGCATCACCGAGATACTAATGATTCATTCGAATGATAAAAACTTCTCGTAGATTACTTTCGTCTCGCTGTTCAGCTGGTAATCGAAACATCGTTTGTATCGGTATATAACTGAAGTAGTATTCGAATTAATTTGTAATTCGAGAAGATACTGAAAGATAAACTACAAACTAACATATTTGACTTGATTTACGTGTTGGGGTCCCATATGCAGATGATGCACAAAATAAATTCATATAATTTCGAACCGGGCAGGCGTTACGATTATTTATTTCTGCTTTTCCATACTTACGTTCAAAATTATTAATTGTAAATTTTTCTAGATTTATTATTATTCAATTAATTATATTATTATCATAAACTATATAAATAAATACATTAATTTTAGCAACTAATGTCACTGTTTAAAAATATCAAATACACAATTTTTGATGTTAATCAGTTACGACCATTTGTGATCTGGTGGCTAAATTGGTCGTCATAATTACGCTTATAAAAATATAAACTATTAATCAATTATAATTAGAAATATCGTTAATATTTAATAACTTATACTATAACACGGAAAATTTAAATAAATACAGAACAGAATACAGTCGAAAACCGAACAAACAATTCGAGACAAGAGCGAGAGTGCCAGGGAGTCATCATTCAAAAGGCAGGATGAGAGACATTTCACGCATTGCCAAAATGCCTGCGCATTTTGGATTCAAATATTTAATTCAAATTAATATCTCTAAATCTCTATTATTAAAATCATTTGAATACAAATCATTCGATTATGCCCATCACTAGTGTTGGATATTTAATTTCATGACTGGTGCTGTAGCAAATCGAATTAGTTGCAGTAACAAATTTTGGTTGTTGCAGACGGTGGAATTATTGGTTTCTGATATTTTTTAGATGTACTAGATCAGCGTTTCCCAAATTGTGGGTGCATCAAAAAAATAATAGAACAGAAATTAGTATATTAAAACTAATACGAAACATCTTAACTTAAAGCTTAATGTTTAGCATATTATTTATTTTACAATAATATAAAATGTACTTACGAGTACAATCTAAAACAGTTTATTTAAACAAACTAATGCATTGTTCAGATTTGGTACTAAATGAGTAACCGCTACCTTTACTTTACGTTCGATGTTGAGCCGGTTTCTATGTTTCAATTCTACACAAGCTACTACAGACAAACCAACTTCACAAAGATAAAATGTAAGAAATGGAAACGTAATCTGAATTTTGAATAACGCTAGAAATTCCTCTTGCAAGTTAATCCAAAACTTGACAATGATTGTCGACGAAAATAGTCTCTTCTTTTTTGTACTTGATGTTAAATCAATGAATTGTTCCTCTTCTTCCAACGATAACTCTGTACGTGTAACTTCAAACGGGTTTGCTATCTTACCGTATTTGATCAGAAGACTATCATTTTCAGAAAAGCACCGTTTAAAAGTTTTAAAAAACGTTCTATACATCTAAAATTGACACATACATGTGTATGGCTTGGTTTATTATCGTTAATAAATGTTTTTAAATTAATAAATATTTCTGTGTCTTCTTGTTTGACCAAAGTTCCAATTTTCGCGAAAAACGATAGTTTTAATTACATTATTTAAAAAGAGAGACAAACGAAAAAATAACACGAGTGCAGACATACAAGCAAGAACAACAGCCGGAAATAGATGCTATTACGTACTGCAGCAAACCCTTAAATCTCGCAATCTGACCAGAGCGGCGAAACTAAAAAATATACAAAACAATAATTAGCCCAACAATCACCTATGGTTCAGAGAGGTGGATATTAACAGCACGAGATAAAAATAAATTACTTTCCTTTGAAAGGAAGATCCTATGGAGAATGTTCGGACCAACAAACGAAGGAAGAGAATGGCGAATAAGGAGAAACCAGGAAATAAAGCAATTGCACAACGAACCAGACATTGTAGCCACAATGAAAAGTCGCCGTATAGCTTGGTTCAGGCATCTAATGCGAATGCCTAAAGGAATAGCAGCAAAATAGCCTATGAGAGTAAACCGGAATGTCGATGAAGAAGGGGGCGGCCAAGAAAAAGATGGGAGGAAGATGTAGACGAAGATATTAGTATGTTAGGAGTGAGAAGATGGAGGAACAAGGTATAAGATAGAAAGGAGTGGAAATCTGTAGTGGAGCAGCCCAAGGCCCTGCAAAATGCTGAAGTGCCAAGAAAGGAGAAGAAGAAGAGAGAGCAAGTCAACTCCATGAACGAGGATGATTAGGTGCCAGTGACACTCAACAACAGCATCATACCGCATGCTAATAGAGCTACGTATCCTGGAATGAACTTGTATGCCAAACTACGATGGAAAGAGCATATAAAGAAGAAAGGAGAAGCACTAAATATTAAATATAGGAAAATGTATAGGCTGCTGGGAGAAAACTCACAAGTTTCAATACATAACAAGTTACTTCCGTATGGAAATACGGTTGTCAAATTTCGAACTGCACCTACAAAACTAACATCAAACGAATTCAAAATTGCCAGGAAATTGAATCGAATCATTTGTGCTAGTGTAAAGAGTCGCTAAAGTGAAGTGGCAACACATAAAATAACTGTGTATGGTTGCAGATAAGATTGAATTTGCAATATAGTAACATCAACTTTGTGTTTGATCATAGGGAAATTGTAGATTTTAAACAATCGCATATGAAAATTTAATAAAATATTCATTTGGGAATTCCTGAAAAGCGGTGCTTACAATATATTTGGCTGTGGGTATATGTTTGTGTATATGTGGTCGAAATCGTTTGTCCGAGTACATTTTAGCAGCTCATTCAAAATCTATCGAGGCAATAAGCTTATGCTAATCCATATAGAAAGTGGAAGATAGACTTTTGGAATTTTTTTTATACAGGGTGTATCATTAATATTGCGAAAAAATTCAGGGTGAGATTCCTTGCATAAAAATAAGAATAAAAGTTCATATAAACATGTTTCCTGAAACGCCTCGTTTCCGAGATACAGGGTGTTGAATATTATGCAATTGAAAATAAAACTTTTTTGTTTCCTCTGCATCATCACTTGTCGGATCACTCTATCGAGAGTGCCATTGACTTTTCATATGAAAGTCGTTACTTTACAGCGATTTTACAGTTGTTAGGTTTGTTTTTCAAAATGAATTACGCAAATAGTGAAATGTGCGATATGCATTTTTGTTACGGTCGTGCCAACGGTAATTCATTTCAGCCAGGCGTCTTTATGAAGAAAAATACCCTAATCGTGTAATACCACATCATTCGATATTTTCTCGTCTGCATCAACGTCTTAGAGAAACTGGAAGTTTTCGAAAACGTACCGCTGAAAATGGGCGACCTCGCACAGCAGCAACTGTACAAGTGGAAGAAGAGGTGCTCCACGAAATTGACGAAAATCCTACTACAAGTACCAGGAAGATTGCTGCAAATGTAAATGTCAGTCATATGACAGTTTTCCGGATACTGAAGAATCAACTTTTATACCCCTATTACATTCAACGAGTGCAGGCACTTTTACCAACTGATTTTCTTCCAAGAGTAACTTTTTGTCGATGGATGCAACAAAAAATTGCTGAAAATCCACAGTTTGTTGCAGAAATACTGTTCACTGATGAGGCAAATTTTTCCAGAGAAGCCATAATGAATTTCCACAACAACCACCAATGGGCTGATGAGAACCCACATGCAATAAGAGCAAGCCGCCATCAACATCAGTTTTCAGTGAATATATGGATCGGAATTGTCGGAGAACACTTGATAGGTCCATTCTATTTACCAGCGAGGTTAAATTTTCTTGAAGAGGAGCTGCCGATGCTATTGGAAGACGTCCTACGGCCATTAAGATTACAAATGTATTTCATGCACGATGGAGCTCCTCCTCATTTCAGTTTAGTTGCTCGAGAATATTTGAACACTGTGTACCCAAACCGTTGGATAGGTCGATGAGGCATACAACCCTGGCCTGCGCGATCTCCGGACTTAAATCCATTGGATTCTTTTCCTCTGGGGTCACCTTAAACATTTGGTTTATACGAACCCGATTGAAACGCTCGAGGAATTAAGAAATCGTATAATAGCAGCTTGTCAAACAATTCGTCACACACCTGGAATTTTTGAACGTGTTCGCCAATCAATGCGTCGCAGATTAGAAGCCTGTATTGATGTTGGGGGTAGTCATTTTCAACAACTGTTATAACTTATTGTTGTTGTTGCTATTGTTGTTTACATGGCATTATTGTCCTATTGTTAATTCAACGCCCTGTATCTCGGAAACGAGGCATTTTTGGAAACATGTCTATATGAACTTTTATTCTTATTTTTATGCAAGGAATCTCACCCTGAATTTTTTCGCAATATTAATGATACACCTTGTATAACCTGTTCTGTAGCGTTGTTGTAGATAACTATATTACAAACCGAATGAGTTGTTACCTAACTCTCTAGCTTCAAAATTAATAATTTTTTTTAATATTGAATTTAAGCCTCATCTGCTCAAAACCCCCTTAATCTAATTTACATAAAATTTGTTATCTAATATCCCTTATTACAGCCTGCTTATGCTTGTGCTTCCGTTTTTAATCTATTTATTTAGCACGTACCATGTAAGTAGTTACTACAGAAAATTCTGGTTCGCGTTGCGTAATGAATTTTTTTTTATATGCTCATCAATCCGAATTAAAAACTCTGGTGCTTTTAAAAATATATTTCGTCGATATTCAATTGTTCAGCTTCTTTCCATACAGATAACTAGTTGTAACCATTTTTCCTAACGTGAGTATAATCATAATCACTTATTCATTTTAGCTAAATGGATTTAAATTGTATATTGGTTTTTATGAAAAATGTAATATTTGCAATGAGTCATCTGCTGGTTAACTGTAGTGTAATATGTAAAAGTTTGTTTTGCAGCAGATAAAACTGTACGAGGATACTATCTTTCATGTAATTTTCTCGATAGAGGATTCGCAGAGTAATTGTAGTAAATAGTTACATCTCTTTCTAATGCACGTGAAAGGTTTTAAGCAGGTATACGAGCGTACGTGTCGCAAAGAAATACTGAAATATAGATTTACGTCTATATTGGAATCGACACGTGCTGACTGTTGTTTGGCTTATAACTTGGTGTTAGGAACAGATGCCCTTTAGTTTAGTACCTGCAGCTATCGCCTGGTACAGACAATGTCGCAACAGTTTTCAACAGGTCATGCCATGATCTTTCATTTTTTATAAATTTTGCCCCTGTATAAATCCATAATACGAGCGCAGCCTTTTAAGTTTCTACAGAAACTAGGAAAAGAAATTTCTTTTGGAACAAATTGTTTTATTGCTTTTCTGTATATTCGCCTTCAAGATTTATACCCTTTTGCATGCGTTCAAACCAATTCTCGAAACATTTTTTCCATTCTGAAGTTGATATCTCAAAAACACGGTTTTTGAAGGCATCAACAGCTTCTTGAGGTGATGAAAATCGCTGTCCACTCATTTTTTGTTTGATATTCGGCAACACAAAGAAGTCGTTAGGCGAAAATCAAGTGAATACGGGCAATGAGACATTAATTCGATGTTTTTCTCCTTCAAATAATCAATGACGTGTTTTGTGAGAGCTGGTATTGTCATGATGAAGAATGATGCGACGTTTTCGGTTGTTTTTCCTGATTGGATCGATAACTTCTGGCAAAAAAATTGTTGTATACCATTCAGTGTTAACTGTTCTTAGATCCTCTAAAAGAATGGTTGCGACATGTCCAGTACAACCGAAGAAACAAGCGATCATTTTCTTGGAAGTGCTTCGTGAACGAACAACTTTTATGGGATTCTGTTCATCTTGGAACACCCAAACAGTGGATTGTTGCGTAGGTTCCGGTCAATTTCTAAACTGCCACTGTTTTCACAATAACAAATGTCAAATTTTACGAAAACAGTAATGATACATCTCAATAGCGCCACCTAGTAGTCGTTTGTTAAAATTTAGAGGCTGCCCTCGTAATAAAATTGTTGGCTACTGCTGTCGTGTATGATACAAGACATCAGGATTATTGCTAGGTTCATGACAATTGTATGACTGAGATTTTTAAACTCTTCTGAATTTTGTATTTTTTGAAAGCCAAATTTTAGTAGGATAGGAAAGAATTGAGTTTGCCTTTCGATGATCTTATCAAGACAGAGTGTGATGCTGTAGTAATTGCTCTTAACAACTTAAAGTCTACATGAAGTCGTGCAATCTGTGTCGTCAAGCACGCCCTGAAAATATATATCGATTTAAGTAAAACCAGAAAATAAGATTAGATCTTCGTGGAAAACAAGGAAATAAATCAAGCGCATTTGAAAAACTGCTGCTGGAGTTGACAGGGACTATGGGCTAGTAGATTTACAGATGCCAGACATGACAGAAACAATATTCCTTCAAAAGAGAAAACCTTTTATAAAATTTATTTTAAAAGAATTTGTTGGACAACATCGATCCAATAAGTGGGCGGAATAAAGGTGAAAAAGATTAACTACTTCGAAATTTGGAACAGTATGCAAGTTTCTACAAAAGATATCCATCGCAAATAATAGTGTAAAAAATTGTCAATTTGAAGGTACGTGAGCCACCAAATGCAGCAACGAATACAGAACAACGGAAGTCCTTGTGGGTTATTCGTTGATCAGGAATGTTCATTTTTAGCGTTTTTTCAGATGGTTTGGTGGGAGATTTTAGAAGTAAAATGTACTTTTAGCGCTAGCAGGTTTTCACCAGTGAAGGGAGTGTTAAACAAGAAAATCTTTTTTGGTTGTTGGTGTGAAAATTAAATTCTACTACCACAATCTATACAAATCAACAACTTTATACAGGAGTTTGTTAAGTTTTGACAAAACAGTGGTTGACATTTGTCTGTCGAAAGGACACTTAATGTGAACAAATATTTTTTTATTATACCTGAATCATAATCTCTGATTTTGAAACTAAAAAGCCTGCAAAATCGGGCTTTTAAAATACTAGTTCTTTAAAATTGCATTGTTCCTTCCATTAAACGCCCCAACAATGCGTCTCGAAACATTTAATTAGTTCTCAGTGGACTCTTCAACATAAGCAGCAGCTACAGTCGAAGATTTCCATCCAACTTGCCGCTTAAGCTCATCCATGCTCATTCCATTATTTGCCATGACTGTCGCAGACGGCCGCCGAAACGCGTGGCCGGTGAATTTCTCAAAGTCTGGAAGGTTCCGATATTTCGCCACAAGAAACGGGTATCTTCCAGAAGTATTCACTCTAACACCCTGCCTGATACATTTGCCTTCGCGGTATTTTAAGAATACTTTATCCGTACGATGCGATCTGGGCGTAATGAAAGGTATTTCTTAAAACTCTGAACATATGGTATTTCACAGTCATAAGTTACGGCAAATTTTTTACCTTTTTCGGTCTTATATGGTCGAATATTAATTATTAAAACAGATCCCTCTTTTTTAATACCCGGCATGCGGAGGTCGCACATTTCATGCCTCAGCAAGCCCTAAATATTCCACAAATAGCGACAACTTGAAACTCGAAATATTACTGTCAACATTTTACGAAAACTGTCAACTCCGTACAAACCTTCTAAAATAAAAAGGTATTGCCAGGGGCTTTCAATTTCTTTTTTTTTTTCGATATAATTTTCAGATTGTAGTGCAGGTATAATAAAAAAATATCGTATAATACTCGTGTATAAGACCCTTTAAAGCACTGCTCCGTTAAAGGGCACTCGGATTCGGCTCGTGCTTTTAAACCCGTCGCGCGTGCTTTATAGGCTTACTTATACACTTGTATTATAACGTACTATTTTAGCTAAAAGGAAAAGTTAACTATGCATTTCATGCACGTGTGAGAAGTATAACCTGCCTACTTGTTACAAGATAAAATGATTACACTGTATAAAATGTACGTACATAGAAATTAACATTAACTAATACATTTGCGGTTTTCATATTGAAATCTAAGGGTATGTTTTTGAAACATAATTTATTCATATTAAAAATATAATTCAATATAACAGACACAAAACAAGTTCAAATTTAGACATGCTTTTTTCTTTAATTTTATGACTTCAGCTTGTTCTTCTTGGACTTGTTAAAGACATTTCAGTTAATGATTTAAAACTATCTAAACTTTAGATATCCTTACCTACACCAGTGCGACTAGATCAAATTCCCTAAATACAAAATATCTAAAACCAAAGTGGTATTATTAAGTAAAATGTTATACAGTAAAATATTGATGCTTGGCAGCCACAATGTAAGATTGGGCAAACCAAACTGATGTTGTTTATATGTACACGTACATACAGGGAATTTTTCTTTTTAGAAAATCTAAAAATCAGAAGCAAACGTCACTACAGTTGTGAGTTATTTGAGTATGAAGGTTATGCTGATGCAGTGTTTATATTAAATATGTATTTCACCCTGTATATAGGACACAGATGATGACTTTTTTGTTAAATACAAAAATTGACAGGGTGATGTTTCCGTAAGGGCCATGAACATTATATTTCGTTTGTACAAAACAAATACATCAACGGCAAAGTGGTGTAATGGTCGGCATAGCTGCCTTCCAAGCAGTTGATCCGAGTTCAATTCCCGGCCATCGCAAACTTTTTTTAATTATTATTTTTTGTTATAACTATTAATTATGATTTCTTCAACGTAGTATAAAATATTTAATTTCATTTCTTCTGTTAAAACGTGATTACTTTTAGTTCTTATTATATGGGAATTTATTACGCATCCCTCTGATTTAAATTTACTAACAATTTTTTCTATGGTTCGAATACAAGGAATAGGTGTTTCTGGATATTTTACTGAAAATAAATCTCTCACAGTTCTTAAGATGTTACCATTCTGATACCACATTAGAATTTCCACTTTTTCGTCTTTACTGTACATGGTTGTATAAAAACGCAAGAAGACACTAAATATAGACTAATTTTATTTTTTAACATTGAATTAATTTGATTGTTTTGTTTACAGCATGCTTCAGTTGTCTGTATAGTTGGTTGCCTACATAATAGGCGTAATTGACGCGTTCTTTTTAAAAGTATACATAGGCAACGTATACTAAAAAGAAAAATTCCCTGTACAGTTAATATCAAAAATATTTTCATTAATATTTCAAAAATGATGATTTAAATTTGTTTGTTCTGCTAAATCGTGCTTTTTACCAATCCTGAATGTAAAGAACACCTCTTTAACACACACTGGTTTTAATTTTTGCATAAAAATAAGGATTTTATAGAGTACTGAGAAACAAAAATAATAATTACCCACGTAAATCAAATTTGCAATTTATGTATAATACTAAATATCTCGCTAGAGTAAGCAGTTGTATACTAATATGCGGTTCGTTCATTTCAGAAAACGCGGATATAAAATTAAATTCCTTAGTAAGGCGGTGGTAAAAATGATTCTACGGTGTTGCTGAAATAAAGTTTTCAATTTTATGTATATTTACTTTGGTTTCTACGATAGAAAAATATTGCTTTCGTTATAAATAACGTCTGCGAACATATAAAGCAAACTTGATGTCGCTTCTGGTTGTTTTCAAAAGTAACAGATGCTGTTTGATACGTGCATTCTAGCGGGTGATTCAGGAGAGAATACAAGCCTAACAATCAAAAAATAGGCAACCCAAAATAGAATTTAAAGTCTTTAATTTTTATACACTCAGTCGTAGAAATAATGCTGCTTTCGTAACAAATATCTCCTTAAACGTATCTAAATCAACCTTGATGCCACTTGCAATTGTTACCATACCAAACAGGCATCTATGATACATACTACTGCCAATAAAAATTTAGATGTCGCAGAACCTCGTGATGTGTATTTTGGGTTGCCTATTTGTTGAAATGGTAAGCTCGTACTCCTGCTTTTTGCCAATCCCGCATGTAAAAGACACCCTTTTAACATACACTTAGATTTTTCCTTGTGTTTGTTTTAAGCAAACTCTAGAAGCTACTACTTTGGAAATTCTTGTTATTCAATGTTATTTATTGCCTAAGATTGCCAACTTTACATCATTGACTGGACATTGTTCTTGAGGTGGGAGAATTTTGCAATATTTTTTATTTAAGGGTACACTTGACTGGAGGGGCTCAATAGAAATGGTCGGTTATTGTATTTGAGAGCTCTTGTAGAATTCTACCTTTTAAATGAAACTGTGACAGTAGGGATCATGAAACACTCTTGTTTTAATTCAGTATGAGCATCATGTGACTTTTCTTAAGCTTAGTGTACGCCAACAAAGATCACATGATTTTTCAGCATTGCGAAAGTGCAAATATAGCCTTCAACCGTCATTTAAGAAGCAAATATTTCTATAGTTAAAAAGGAAAATTAACTATGTATTTCATGCACATGGGAGATGTGTAGTCTACCTACTTGTTACAAGATAAAATGATCACACTATATTGTTAAAGGTTGATACTTTTTATTTAAGTCAAAAAATTACGTACAAATAGGTCACAAAGTAGATTTAACGTATTTTTTCACTACTTTGACCATTTTTATCTTCAGTTCTTATTAATTTTGCTATAACTTCTTCACATTATTTTAATCTTGGATATATTATCGTCTATTTTGTACAAAACGGTATATAGGAAGGTTGCATTTAGCGTAGCTACGATGACAACAGAAACGCGTATTTTATGTAAATTTTAAAGCACTTTACTTGCCGCTTAAATGATAATTTAAAATCTTATTTTACCTACTAAAATATAATTTCAAATATTTCAATTTAAAAAACACTTCCAGGCAGGATGAGCACTTCGTCTTTATATTTTATTCATAAAACCAGTTTAATATAATTAATACCTTCCCCAAAACTGGTGCAGATTCAGCGTAATTCCTGTTTAAATGCTTGAATGGAACAAGGCGCAACATCAAAGAATATCCAGCTTTCAAATGTTAACGCAGTAGGGCTATGTAAGCGTTGAAGACGTAAACATGTTTACGTTTAAGGAAATCCATTACACCCGTTTGTACGGAATCTTCAATCTGCAGTGACGGATCGTCTCTATAAAACTAGCGCTAAGACATTTAATTATCTTCTAAACATGAACGAAACAGTTCGCTTAGACTTTCGCATACCCTAAACTGTCTTCTTATATTTACTAAAGAGTTTCTTTGTTAATATTATGATTATTTAGTCTAAATATTAGCTCTACCGATTCAAGATTGTTTACGCAACTTTTTACACATGTACAGATTTAAGTGGCTTGTCGTATGGACGTGCGGGAAAATATCATCAACGAAGTAGATTATTGTAGTCATGGAATATAGAGTTTTGCAAATTAAGTTATATGTAAATCTATAGCGTTTGTAGGTAGTTATACGTCAATAAACGATAGCCATGTTTCCTTACCTACAGTTGGAGAATGAAAATTGATTCACAAATTATTGTTTTTTTATTTGTTCAGAAAGCGATGATTAGTAATTCTTTTCTAAATCGTGACGGTCGCCGATCTGAATGTAAAGGTCGCCCATTTAACAGAGACTGCCTGAGAATTTTGCTGGTTTGTTTAGGTATAGACAGCTGTGACTTACTTATGGACATAGAGCAGATATATTATTTATATACAATAAACCGAGTATGAATATGTCCACACTAAAATTGTATCCATTCTGTTATAATTGGAAATGGTTTCAACTTCTGATTTTTAACTGGATAGCGATATCTTTTATTTTACATTTTAAATATACGTAAACATAGCTTTTCCATAATATGCATGTCACATATTACTGCGGTGACAATTTTACTCAAGATTGTGCGAATGTGATTTAGCAGTTTGAATCCCTGAAAACAGACTTGACTCTTATAATTGAGAAAAAATCTTGCTAGAATTGAACCCCTAGACCCAACAATTTTGCTGCTAACCTAAGACAGAGTTTTGGGTTTAAAAAATAAATAATTAATATAATTGTCTTCAAAGTAAAAATTCTAGTGCAAGTGCCATTTGGTCATGTACATTATGAGTCAGAAAATTTGTTTTCATTAATAAAGAGATTATGTAATAATCATGTAAGTATGCACCCATCGAGAGGGCTATTATCGGTAAAACTAACTATCATACTAAACGTGTTTACGGTTACTCAAAATATTTTCATTTTCGGTTTGAATGTACATACACAGGATGATTTAAAAAGTTGGTACCTTGCTGCCTAATTAATATTGTCTATGATGATTTAAAATACTACGAAGATTTCTTGAACGTATCTTAGCATACAGGATGATTTAAAAAATACCCCCTCGCTTATTTATTGCCAAAAGTGCCAATCTATTTTCTAGAACCCATAGTCATATACGGGATACCGGAAATACGACACTGACTTCTAGAACCTATATTAATATACAAAATAAGCTAAATAATTGTTGCCTTGTTGACTAATTAGTATAATCTATCGTGAAAATAATACTACATTGTTTTCTTCAACTAATATTAGTATACAGGATGAGTAAAAGCAATGCCCCGTTGTTAATTTATTACCGGAAATACCAGCCTGCTTCCTAGATCTCATATTCATATGGAAAAAAGAATTAACGAATTGATAACTTGCTGGCTAACTAATATAATCTATGGTGATATACAATACTACATAGTTTTCTTGAACCTATGTTAGTATACAGAATGAGTAAAAGAAATGCCTCGTTGTTAATTTATTACCAGAAATACCAACCTGCTTTCTAGAGCTCATATTCATATGCAAAATGAATTAAAAAATTTATACCTTGCTGGATAGTTATTATTGTCTATGGTGATTTAAAATACTAAATAGTTTTCTTCAACCTATGTTAGTATACAGAATGAATAAATGAAATGTCCATTTGCCTATTTATTACCGGAAATGCTACCCTGGCTTCTAAAACCTGTATTCATATACAGAATGAGCTAAATAATTGATACCTTGTTGACTAATTAGTATAATCTATCGTGAAAAAAAATACTACAAAGTTTTCTTCAACCAATATTATTATACAGGACGAGTAAAAAAGTACCCGTTGTTAATTTATTAGGGGAAATACCAACTTGCTTCCTAGATCTCATATTCATATGGAAAAAGAATTAACGAATTGGTACTTTGCTGGCTAATTAATATAATCTATGGCGATATACAATACTACATAGTTTTCTTGAACCTTGTTAGTATACAGAATGAGTAAAAGAAATGCCCCGTTGTTAATTTATTACTGGAAATACCAACCTGCTTCCTAGAGCTCATATTCATATGCAAAATGAATTAAAGAACTGGTACCTTGTTGCCTAATTAATATTGTCTACAGAATACGGTAAAGAAATGCTGCCTAGCATATTTATTACCGGAAGTACTAACCTGTCTTCTAAAACCTATATTCATACACAGGACGAATTAAATAATTGGTACCATGTTGCCTAATTAAAATTATTGAAAGTATTCTTGGACATATGTTAGTGTACTCGATAAGTGAAAGAAATTCCCCGTTGTTAATTTATTACCGGAAATACCAACTTGCTCTTTAGAGTTCATATTCATATGCAAAATGAATTAAGAAATTGGTACCTTGTTGCCTAATTAATATTGTCTATGGTTATTTAAAATACTACAAATGTTTCTTGAAATTATGTTAGTATACAGAATATGGTAAAGAAATTCTGCCTAGCATATTTATTACCGGAAGTACTAGCCTGTCTTCTAAAACCTATATTCAAACAGTACGAATTAAAAAATTGGTACCATGTTGCCTAATTAAAATTATTAAAAGTATTGTTGGACATATGTTAGTGTGCACGATGACTGAAAGCAATTCCCCGGTGGTAATTTATTACCGGAAATACCAACTTGCTTTCTAGAGCTTACATTCATATACAGAATGAGTTAAAGAATTGGTACCATGTTGCCTAATTAAAATGCTTGAAAGTTTTCTTAAACGTATGTTAGTATACACGATAAGTGAAAGAAAATACCAATCTGTCTTCTAGAACCGGT
>JABXWE010016023.1:0-18790 GCA_014611495.1 Limonius californicus | reverse complement strand
AGATGTGTATTAAACAATGGTGGTCATTTTGAACATTTGTTGTAGTTAATTTGTTGTTTTTCTTTAATTGTTTACGTTTTTGTTGATTTTGATATTTTTTGTACTTTTCGTTGTTTATTATTTTATCGTTTCATTTCATGGCAACTTGACAGTTAGTGTGTTAATAATAAAAAGTTGATTTTATGGGTTTATTTTTAGCTAAAGTACCATTTATGATACATGGTTGAATTCGTTGATTTTTTTCCAATTCTTCCATGCAAAAATCCAATATGGTGGCCATAGGAAAAACAAAAGATAGTAGCCGTATCTCAAAATCTAGTAGGCGTAAAAATACACAGATTGGATGAAAATGTAGGTAATTGTGTATGTTTTCATGTAAACTTTTCAGTTTTTTAAAATTCCTTTAAATAAAAAAGTTATAGCAATTTAAACGTTTCACCAATTTTTAATTTTTTTCAAATATTTTGAGAACCGCTGATATTTTTTGCAATTTTCAAATGTCATATTAAAAACGATGTAATTACGCAACTTTTGAACATTTGATGCCCTATTCCATCTATAACCGTTTCCGAGATAGCAATGGTATACTATCACATTTTGGACACCCTGTATAGCAAATTTGGAGTGGTGATAGAAGTCTGCAAACAATTCATAACTTCATTGTTTAATGTTTTTTGGGGAACACCTGAAACACCACAATTTTATTTTTTAAAGAGATACTTTCTAACGTACTTCTTAATCGGCATTTATTTCTGTGCTAGGATATCATTAATTTTATTAAGTGGCAACCCCATTTCTCCCCCTTAGTTTAATAGACCTCGTCACAAGTTAAGGTCATGTAATAAGATGAGTACTCCACACAACAAATATCTTGAGAAAATACATATTTAGTGAAAAAACATATAATTGATTTTTAATGAAAATAAGATCATAATGAAAAAAATTGCCTAACGGAAATGTTAACATTGTCCACCATTAACCAGTTGACATTGACCATTACGTGTGCACACTTTATAATGCACGCTCAATAATTTTCGGGCCAATACTTTCCATTTCTAAACAAATCCAATGTTTTAAATTATCTTAGTAATTGTATGGCCTACTAATGTTAACTCACGCTTTCACATTTACATAAATCTAGCAGCGTGAAGTTATGTAATCGCGCAGACCACTCAATCGTTTCTCACCAGAGATCTAGCATCTAGCACGGAGCATATCGTCAAGAAACTGCCAAACTTGTAGACTGCAATGGGAAAAAAGTCCACCTAGTTGAAAATTAATGCTTGATATATCAGGATCTTCATTTTTTAGAAAAATAATTGCTAGAGCTGGAGCTAACTGAAATTCAGAAAATCTAAACGTCGAAAAGCATTCAAATTTTCGTTCATTCCCACCCACACATTCAGTTTTCCTCTATACTGGCTATGTGATTCTTGACAGCAATGTGTTTTTTTTGTGACCGATATCCGAGGTTGTGACAGTTTACCGATTCATTCATTCAAAAAGTGGCCTTATCAGAAAAAATAATTTTACTAAGAAAGTTGTTATTGTCTCCACATTACTTCTTCTCAATTGTAATCAACGGTCTAGATCATCTTCATTTAACTCGTGTATCAAGGTTACTTTATGAAGGTGACATTTTTCTTCTTCAAACAACTTTACAACAAATGAATTACTGCTATTAGTGTTTAATATATTTAGTGTCTCGAATATGTCCACCAAGTATCTCAATTTCATCGAATGTTGACACATAGTTTAGACTAGAGCCCATTTCCTTTAAAGCAAAAGCTTCTTCTTTTGTGTATATGCCAATGGCCTGTTAACTACCTCCAATGGAGTAGGTTCTACGAGCCCTCTTTGTACGTATGTCGGACAGGGGGCTAAACTAACCTCCCAGAGAAGTGAAGTTCCTCTATATGGTTTACGATGTCAAGTATGTTCGTATGACAACCGGGACCGACGTTTTTACGTACCCTCCGAAGCACGACCGGTTGCATATGCCAGTATGTTGCTCCACCCAACCAAGTACTGACGAGCACGTATTATGCTGGACTACGAAGCAAAATTTTCTCTATGAAGCATGCAATGTGCCAAATACATTGTGGGAATGTTTCCCTCGCATAGATTTGTGAACTTTATAAGCATACATACATACGTCGAGCACCATCCGCGCAAATTCTTACACAACTTCCATCTCATGAATTATAAAAAAATCTCTATCGAAAAATATTTCTTTGAAAATTTAAACTATGGAATCGCGGCGCTATTTTGCAATTGGTTTCTTGGATGATTTTACAAACTAACTCAAATTTTAAGGAAATCACAGTTTTTGAAATAAATGAGCGTTAAATAATTTATTAATACAATAAATTATTTAATTTAAATTCGGACGTCGGCGTCGGTCGTATAAATGCCATTTTGAATATAAACTATTCCAGAAAATTTGTTTCTGGTTTCGGATAGATTCGAGTTCGGTTTTAATCCCTTAGAATTTTCGATATACTTGGGAATGCCGAATTATATAAGAACTGGTCTAGTAATTATTATATACCACAGTTCGACATTTTGTAAAACTACTTTTTTGCTCCTTGGAGGTGTAAAATGAATATTTAAGTCAGAATCTCAATACCAAAAATTCTTACAACCCATACCGGGGTCATGCGATAGTGAAAAATAGGGAATGTATTCAGGAAGAATTTTCAGTAAATTTGAAAACTGGACAGGGGTCACAATCATTAGAAACCCGCAAACGGCACATGTCGTAACACACAAGCATAAAAGCTAACATAAAGGCTCATGAATGCTAAGCGCTCCCAGAGGAGATGTAATGATGTTTCACGATAACTGAAATGTGTTTGTGCAGTTATTATAAGTGCTTCTCATTCTTTTTAAGCATTTCAAACATACAAAGGCTTACGTGATTACACAGCGTTATATTAACATGTAAAAGGTTGTGTTTTTCATTTCACACAAATCCAGGTTTATTTAAATTTTAAAGCTTTTCATAGCAACTGCAAAACTGCAGCATCTGTGTTTGATCGATTATCTTCCTCGCTTGTCACTTAAAACCTGTTGAAGCTCTATTTGATAGCGAGTTCTCTAACAGCATTTTGTGGCTTCAATCGCTGGTAATACCTTCACATGAGAAGGATATATTTAGTAGAGCGCCGTGATAGAAGCTTAAATTCCAAACGGCAGCTTTAATAAAGATAGTATTCATTTGATTGCTATTTATATTTGATATATTCGGGAGCTAATAATGTTCCGCACAAAATTTATAATTTTATTATTTAACGTTTTTTGGAAACCCCATGTAACACATCAATCTTTATGTTACTTTTTTTTATTTTTTAAAAATGCTCATATAAAATTAGAATATTATTAAAACAATTATCTAACGGGAATTTTCGAATTATCCACCGTTAACCAGTTGGCATTGACTAGCAAGTGTAAAAATTACTCACCACATCTGATTCCTTAAATACTTTAAATTGTTGGAACATTTAGGAAGAAGTGTTTCAAAATAGAAATAGAAATAGTTTCCCTGAACAGAAAAAAATTGAAATTCTAATGATACGGTAATAGATTAAGAACTCACGAGGAAACTTATGAGTTATTTAATCAACCCTACAGATCCCCTATTGCAAGATCACATTGAGCAGACTAGTTTAGTAGAAGCTTTGTGTAAAAGATTTACCTCGAGAGGGTCAGCAGTAAGTAAATAAAGATATCACATTGAAGGTCTTGCTTGAAGCTGAAGAATATATTTGTAAGTAACAGAAGAAATAGGTAAAGAATTGCGAGAAAATAAAGCTGAAAGTAGAGTAGCATGGAGAGAAACTGCTGCACCCGGATCTGACTCAAGTGAAATAACTTGTTCATCAGAACGACGAGGCAACAGCATTCCCGAAAAGAGAAAGAAGTGACGGAAGAAAGGTTGAGATCTTAAAATGTAATAGGAAAAAGTTGAAAGAATAGCATGATAATTCTAATTGTAATATGTGATGTAGAGAAATGAATACACCTGGCGGATCAAAAATGTCAATTGCAAAATAAAGATAAACGTCATCATCATCATCTGGTTCTCTCTCTTCCGTCCACAGGTGGATGTACGCGCACTTGCACTCTATTTATTGCCCCCACAATTGTTGTATTTTTAGTCTATTTGAAATATGCACCGGAACTTTTGGGGAGCACTGTATTGCAAGCTATTTTTAGCTCCACGCAGGTATAGCGTCGGGATTTGTGGCTTCCGCTGGCACCGTTCACGACGGAATTCTAGTAGAATGTACCCGATGCTGTAAACCGCCTAACACTTAATCTGATCCAATTTGATCTAAACAACTTGTTTTTTTTTGTTTGTTTGTTTACAAATTTGCGAACTAACAGCGGATATGCAGCATGCATATTCACCAAATAAACTTAATAAGCCTATTTGTAGCGACTTTGAAACTTTCTTTGCTGAACGCGGCCCAATACCATCCGCTGTGCTAGGCTGCCGGGCAAAGAGTCCCAAAATAAAGATAAACGTCATTGTCAAAATTTGGAAATGACACTTTAAATGATTATAAGCAAAATTAAAAAAAAAACTTATCCGTATTCAGAATGCAGCTGTGCAGACCAACGAAGACAGCCAGGAGGACGTTCAAGCACAGTGGAACAATCTCGGACGGGTAGTTCAACGTTGGGATTTCTTCTTCGGAAAAATGGCAGGAAGGAATTCTTTTAAACGTGCGGGGTCACCAAGTATAATGCTAGGACCCTTTAGTAAGCCCTAACACCAAACATCTTCGAATTAAACTACTAATTTGGAGAGACTAATTTATTTGTGTGCATACAAAAACAGAGAAATATCGTAACTAAATAAACAAAATAACAACACACAAGCGACCTGATAAATATAGTGCACGTGCTAAGTAAAATTGTTTAAAAGTGCAACTCCAAGGAAAACTTGGATTTAAATCGCTGTTTAAATTTTTGGCCGGAGTTGATGAATTTTCTGCAATAAAGTTGAAAGCTTTTCATTCGTATTTATAAAAATATTAATAATAATGCTTTTATTAAAAAATTATGTTTTACTACAAATACAACCATAATTATGTATATATAAACAAATACATGAAAACAGAGCGACATTCAGAATAGGCCGGTAAAGGCCTTCTGCTCTTCCACTTAACCCTGAGTATTAATTTCAAAATAATAAAATATCTGAGAACCGTAGCAGTAGACTACAAACAAAATATGATTTATAACAGTAAGTACATTTACAAATGTGTGCAACGAAACCCGATAACAGAATATTATTTTCAGAAACCATTATAATGTAAAACCATTATACAGCAAATCTCGAAGATAAACTTTAAACTTACATTTGGGCATATTTGTAATACAAATGGGAAATCTATTGTGTAGTTTCACAATGCGCTAAGAATATGAGCATTTAAATCTTTCGGTACAGTGAAGAGGTGATGTAAGGAGCCCTCGGAATCTTAAATTTAATGTATGCACATCCGTTCTATAAGAAATTTTATTGTATACATAAATTGGAGCCTGTTTAGTAATAATTGTATGATAAAAGGAAGCGCCGTGTAACAAACGTCGATATTGCATATTCAACCAACCAAGATCTTTAAGTTTGGACTATTTCTTTGGTGTTTACGAATTTCAAATATGAAACATATGCAGGCATTTTGACCACGCTATGTTCGGCTAATATCTGTTGAATCTAAAGAGGAGTAATATATTTTACCACAGTAACTAATTCTGATAACACAAGAAAGCTGCATAATAACGCTTTAATTTCTTTACTAAACAAATGACGAATTCGAAATATTATTTTAAGGGCACTGTGAGAATTTCTAACGCACTTAGATATATGTTCTTTAAACCGCAACTATAATTATTAATCGAACATTTTTTACTGAATCATGTAGAGATATGATTTAGTTATCAAGTCTGATTTTTACATGGTCCAACACTTTTAATCTAACATTTTCCTGCCAAATAAAATAAGCATTGATTTGTTTGGTTTGAGATGTAAACCATGATCTTTTGAAATATCGTTGTTACGGGCCAAACGAGTTTTTTCGTCGACCGGTAACAGGATAAGGTGGCAAAAGACCTACAGCTTAGCTCAGAGGAGTTGGGGAGGTTCACGGGAACCGCTTACGGTAGGAAATCTTTCTAGTTGTGTACAGGGTATGTCGAAAATTGACGAGCGCCACCTTCCAAATCACAGCTAATTGCAGGTTCTCGTGGAAGGCCGACAAGCCAGCAGCTTACGGGAATCGGACTCACCTTTATTGTGCCTCCCTCCTGTTTATAAAGCTTATAAAGTTCATGCACACACAAATACAAAATATACAACAATAAAGGATGTAATAAATTTCAAAACACACGTAATTAACCTTTTGAAAATAAATGACGATACAAAAAAAAATGACAGCAAATGGTGATATTATAGTTCACTACTAGAAACGGTTAAATTGAACGTCCAAAAGGAGGAACCCCCGGCCTACGGCATTTAAAATCTTCAAACAAATCTACGTGTCCAGTGGCGTCTGAGTTTACAAGAATAATACAATATGTAACTACTTTTTACAATTAACAGTAAAACAAAATGACAAACGACGACTGAAGGTCCCTTTTTGTAGCATAAAAAAGGGTTCAATCTCTTGAATTTTGAAAGTTACACGCGTAAGAGGTTTCTATCACAACACAAAAACTAGTTCGTTACTTTGGCTTTCGGTGAATGGGGTAGAGAGAGAGGCAGGCACAATTTTGAGGTGCTTTGAAGATGCAGGAAAATCTGCAGGAGAAGTCTGGGGTGTTCTCAGAACCGGGCGAAAAGGTAGACGGTTTTCGGGAAAATTTCGTGACGAAATATTTGCTGCACAGCCCTCGTAGTTTGTCGCAGCAACGGCACAGATACAGGAACAACGATTGGGCTCGATAATAATCCGCCAAAGGCCATCGGCGAATTCGCAATGAATTGCCTTTCCAAAGATAAAATTCCAGCGTGTTTCTTTAAATCCGACACTTGTCGATACTTCTGTTCACCCCACGGTGAAAACAGCGATACAAAACTACACGCGATGGATACCCATCGAAAACCCAAGCCGCCCCTGCAGTTAGTACTCGATTAAGGCGCTTATCGTCAGCGACCGGAGTCGAAGGAGATTGTAACGTTCCGATTTTGTACGCCTCATTGTTTTGCTTTAGATTTACATTTTCGCACTTTGGGTTGCATAAATTTTAAATATTTTTGGGATTTATTTGAATTTCGAACTCGTAACTTTTCGACTATCATTCGTTTAGCTTTTAATTGTTGGATGGTATGCTACCCGGATCGGAGAGTTAGTTGAGAAATCCTCGTGGTAGTGCACGCAGCTCCAGTTATTTTAGCTGTTGTAAGCTAGGGATGGATCTCCCAATATATCACCGTAGTTGTTAGAGGAATCTTCTTTGGGATTGTTTGCCCTCTTTGGAGGAACGCTAGGGCGTGCATGAGAATTATTTTTCGTAGGGTTTTATTTGCCCAATTTTATTTTGCCTTTGACCTAGAGGTTCCCTAGCGCCGAAAATTTCATCGTTCGGTAAGAAAGAAATTTAAGTTTTTGTTTGTTTGTTATTGCAATTTTCCTTGAATTTATTTAGGCGTCTTTTCCCGTATGGACTTCCTACCGTTTGGAAATTATTCCCGCTCGAGTCTTCAACATTTAATTTGGATTTATTTTGCATTCGTGGTCATCTTGTTCAATTTGGAGCAGATGAGGTCTGGCGAACGTTCAAAGGATTCGTTTATCGCAGAGAGCGGCGAAGTGCGAAACCTCGATATCAGCAATATATTTCCACACAGGTGCGAGTATGTGCGCTTGATAATGTTCCGTGGTAATAACAATTTCAATTTTTGAACTTATAAGAGGTGCGTTAGATAAATCTGCATTTTTCATTTTAATTTGAAAATTGTAGTTAATCCCTTATTTTATAATTTAAATTTTGGAAAATATTGCGAAAGGTTAAAGTTTTATTGAATTACATTGTTAGGTCTATTATGTTTGAATCTAGATATTGAGTAACGAGATCTCGTCGACTTCGAATACTTGATAATTTAGTTGCGTTGTATAGATTTTGTATTTTCGTTATTATAATAACTTAAATTTGTTCTTTCGCTTTATTGCGTCCCGTAAATTGTCGATTTATATAAATAATTTTCTTTTTTAATAATTTTGTCTGTTACCCTGTTGTTAATCTTCCAGCTTGTTGATCTTGTTGTCATTTGCTGTGCATTAAAAGTTTAATTGTCCGGACTTTCTCGTTTGATTGAGTTTTTCTTTTCCAATAGTTTTTCTAAGTTAGCAATCGTCAAAGGTAAGTTAAACTCCAGGGAGGTTCCTGTTTTATTCATCGTGACATCGTCGAGGGCTAAGATTAATTTTCGAAACAGGGGGCGCCTAGGCTTTTTATTTTACCCTCCCTTCTTCGACTTGAGCTGGTCGACCCTTACTCTCGACACCTGGAACTTGCCGGTAGTTTTTTTTTCGATTGCCCTTAGTCACTAACGGGCTTAGTGGGCAGTAGTACTGTTGTAGCCAACTAGGCGTTACAAGATGTTAAGTCGACTCCCGATCTAAACGCAACCGAACCTGCTTTCGCCAAAAGGATTACACCACATTGCGAAATATGGTGAAATAATTCTGGAACGATTTGACACTTAAATTCGCAGAAAGCGCCCAGGGTCAGGCGAAGACCAAACATTAATCGGCAATTTTAGCCTACAAAGGGAACTTTTAAAGGCTTTGCGAAAGTGGCCTCCAATAACTCAATCTTTAAAAAAATATATAGCGATCGACTTAAGAATGGCAATTAAAATAGAATTTTGATTCTTTTGAAACGGCAATTAATTCAAATGAAGGGGCACAATCAAATTAACATAACATCGTGTATATGCTGATTAAACAATAGCCATTTTTCAATTCGGATTCCTGGAAATATAGATAAAGTTGCGTATCGTCTGCATAAACATGATATCTATAATCACGAAACACAGATGGGAAGGTAGAAGTATATATCGAAAACAACATAGGTCCTATGATTGATCCTTGATCCTCTGCTAACAGAGAAGTATTGAGATGTCTCACTGTAACACAACTGCCTGTTGTCGATTACTTAGATAACTAGGAAGAATATTAATAGCTATTTGAGATAAACAAATGTAATACAAAATCGACAGTATAACCTGATGTTGCAAAGTATCGATGATTTTTGAAAAATCTAACAATATTAGAACTGTTAATAAACCACGGTCAGTAGCTCTAACAATGTCATCAGTAATATTAAGTAGAGTGATACAGCAATTATGCCCAGCTTTAAATCCCGATTAGTGTTTTGGTATTGTTATTCGTGGCTGACTTTCAACAACTTTTTCTAAAACTATGGAGAGGTTTCGTAATATACTTATCGGATGTAAATCTTTATAATCTGTCGCAGTTGAAGTTTATGGCAACCAGAGAAAACGGAATTTAACAAACAGTAGTTTATAATGTGCGTGATTACAGGAAGTAAAAAGGGGACACATAATTTTATCATATTGATGCTAATGCTATGGGGTCCCATAGCTCTGCGTGAAATGATTTTGGCTACTTCATCTTCAGTTAATTTATGGAAAGTAAGTAACCTTATCAAAGTGTCAGTTATATTGTAATAAGACTTGATGTTGTTATTAGCTTCATTATTACAATTTTTTTAGGAGCAGAATTGATAGAGTAATTATTACTTTTGTCAATCTCTGATAACAGCAACGGAATAGGATTCGATTTTGAATTAACGTTAAAATGGTTTAAATATTTCCATTAAAAATTAATGTTATATTTAAATCGTTAAGTGAAGAATGCCTTTTTTTTATTATTTACATTAAAGTAGTGAAATTATAATATTCCCAATGATTAACAGTTCTAGTTTTTTTGAATTTGAGAAGGGAAGCATCTCGCATTGATATTATGTCTTTCAAACCATCTGCGAGCCAAGGCGTATAAGGTTTCGTGATACTAGAGGTCTTAACCGGTGTATGTATATCAAACAGAGTAACTAAATTAAAACTTAAAAATTGAAGAAAAGTGTATACAATTTTTATAGCTTCTAGAAATAGGATAATTGAAGGGCTTGGGGCAACAAGGGTATATGCCACATTTTTATGAAAATTGAGATTTTGCCTCCTTAGCCTTTATTAATAATAGTACAAGCCACACACAAAATATGTTGGCTCTTGGGTAACGTTTTTAATTTTCTTAAAATTTAACATATTTTTGTGTACAACGGTACAAGCCACACGTAAATGTAAAGATGGCCGAGGGCAGTACGCGTGCAACAAAGAGAAAATTGTGCTTTTCCAGTGACAGTGAAGATGAAAAATTTCAGGATTTCGACTCCGACGATAGCGTGAGGGATAAGGACTATGTGGCAAGAAGCGGTTCCTCGGTATATTCATCAGATTCGTCTAAAGAGGTAAAAATAAATATTAATGTAGCATGTATCGTTCTCTCAAAACACATGTGGCTTGTGAAATAGAATATTATATTCAATCAAATTTAGGAAAATCTTCCTCTACCTCAAACTCCATCTGGCATTTCGATAGGCGCTCTACCAACTCCGGAATAGGCGACTCCATCAAGATGGAGAAAAACGAATTTAAGGAGGCAAAAATAAATGAAGAGGAAGGAAAAACGGAATTTGGGTCACGAATACGTTACAAGGAAGGAAAAATTCAAAGAGTCAAGAAAAATGGGTTCTCCTTGTAAATGCAAGAAGAAGTGCAGACAGCTTTTACAAGGAAAAGAGGAGGAAATTTTCAATAGGTTCTGGAACATAGGCGATTATAACAAACAAAACATTTATCTTTTTGGTAATATGAAGTCAATTCCCATAAAAAGAAGGTATCCTAAGAAGACTAAAAAGCAAGAATCATCCCGAAAATTGAATATTCATTATTATGTCAAAATCAATGGTCAAGATATTCGTCTATGTAGAGTTTTTATCAGTCCATGGCTTACAAAAATCCGCCAAAAGGATTCAACTTTTATGTCAGCAAATAGCTGACGGTGTGAGCACCCCGAAATTTGACGAACGTGGTAAACATTTGAACCGTACAAACAAGATTAGCGACGAAGCTTGTCAGAATGTAAGAGATCACATACAGTCAATCCCCAAATATACCACCCACTATAGCCGCACAGAAAATCCCAACAAGGTTTACCTGGATCATGATTTGACGATTTCAGGTCTTTACACTGACTACTACTTAGACTGGTGTAAAGAGAGGAAATTACAACCTGTGAGTCAAGACAAATACAGAAGAATATTCTGCACCGAGTTTAACATCGGATTCAAATTACCAAAAACCGATACATGCAAGACATGCGACTCCTTACACGTTCAACTGGAGGCCAGTAAGGACAACGAAGAAAAACTAAGTAATTTAAAAGTTGCATTAGAGCTTCATCAACGTCGGGCCAAGGCTGTGCAAATGAATTTGAAAGCTGAAGTTGAGAATGCAAAGGTTACTGGATCAACAAGCATCATATCGTTCAATCTACAACAGGCTCTGCCTGTGCCGAACCTTACTACTGGACCAGCATTTTACCTACGAAAAGCTTGGACCTATAACTTAGGAGTCCACGACTGTGTGTCTGGTATAGGCTATATGTATATATGGGCCGAAAATGTGGCGAAAAGAGGTTCTGATGAAATAGCGAGTATACTATACAAGCATTTCAAAGAAAATAAACCCAATGCCGAGAATTTGATTGTGTTCACCGACAACTGCGGGGGGCAAAACAAAAACTGTTCGCTAATAAGCTTGTGGCAACAACTTGTAAAAGAAAACATTTTTAAGATGGTGGAGCACCGATTTTTAGTAGTTGGACACACGCACTTACCGTCAGACAGAGATTTCGCTGTCATTGAGAAATACAAACGTAACCACCTAAAAGTTGCATATGTTCCGGAGGATTGGTACACTGCAGTTGCAAATGCGAAAAGAAACAATCCATTTGAAGTTGTTGATATGAAGCAAGAAGATTTTCTTTCATTCAAGATATTGCAGAATCAAATTGTTAAAAAGACTTGTTCAGACGACAAACAAAAGTTGAATTTCAATAAGATCTGCTATTTCAAATTCACTTCTGAAAATCCTTATGACATGCAAATTAAACATCTTTTGAATGAAGGTTTCAAATGTGTTAACATTAGAAAGAGAGGAAAACCTAAAAACAACGTAAGCCTGCTTAAGGATATGAAGAGGAAATATGACGCTCCAGTACCCTTGAATGCAAAGAAGGTGCAAAATTTGGCGCAGCTTATCCCGTGTTTACCCATAAAATACCATAAATTTTATGAAGAAATCGGTGCAACTATCCAGAGAGTTGATGACGTCGCTGATAACCAAAAAACCGAGAACATAGAAAACCTGGACGCGTTCTCTGACATGGGAGATCAAAGCGAAGAAGAAATCTGATTTTTTATGATTACTGCAGCGGCAGCAAATTTAGGACTAATTTTTGTTTGTAAAGTGGTAAAAGCTACAATTTTCATTTCTTTTGTTTGTTAAAAGACAATATTTTTACTTTTGTTTGAATTTCAATATATATTATTGATAAAGTACATTGTGTGGAATCATTTGGTACCAATAACTGCCAAAACACATTTCAAATGCGATTTATGGAATATTCTTAAACTTGAGATGGTCATATCTCACAACTAATTGCAGGTGGCAAGTAGCCTTGTTGCCCCAAGCCCTTCAATTCTTTATGCCATTAAATTTTATTACAATTTAATAACAATATATTAAATTGTGATCAGATATAGAATACTAACTACACCTAAACTAACCACAAGTTCAGGTGTCGTTGACAAAATAAAATCGATGTGTTGCTGATTTGTTAGTAACGTGTGTTGGCGAATTTATAAGTTGGGAAAACCCTAAATGATCAAGGCAAAAGAGAAAACTAGTAATGTTATTTTCAAAATCACACAGATTGATATAGAAGACTACGAAGTAAAAAATATGTTGTGCTATTGGAACCATGTAGAGAAAGTGTTGTCAAAATTGTGGATACATTCTACGTGAACATTATCAGAACCAGGATGGTTATAATAAATAACACCACAAACATTTTCTTCTTGATTGCCTGTTAGTATATTAATCCATAATTGCTCAATTGTGTTGTCGATTTGTATTATGGAATAATGTACCTTTGATTTGATATAAAAACCAATTCCACCACCTGTCGTTATATGATCCCGGCGCTAAAATAAATATCCATCTGTGTGAACTGCTTGCTCAGGTATGCAGCTAGTTAGCCAAGGTTCACTTATTGCCACTACATCATAATTGGAAGAAATTACATGATCTTTAAGATCTCCGTAATTTACTGTCAATGACAGGAAATTTAATTTTTTTTCCTTTTTTATTCATAAGGCATACCTAATATTTTACAATATTACAATTAATATAACACAATTTTGAATTACGCTGAAATTGTTAATAATAATTTTGCTAACAAGAAAAAACAATGAAAGTTCAAAAAGAAAGAATAAACTGCTACTTTAGACCGTGACTGGTGGAGGTACGGCCGGTGACTCGCACAGCAAAATATTAATATTTCTTACTTTGTAGCATCGCCGATACCAAAAAAATGTTGTGTTCTACCGCCTTGAATATCGAATACTTTTGCCGTTTTAATTTCAAACATTTTTCATTCCATATTTGGATGTAGCCTGTTTAAATATTCTATGACTTTTAGTAGTAAGATCTTCCTTTATTACCACACCATTACCGTTTACAATTTTCTTGTTTCGGAAAACAAGGTCACGGTTTTACACGAAACAAACTTTACAATCACTGCTCTTTTGCCACTATGCCCACATACCAACACGATGACAACGGTAGATTTCGATATCTGAAATTTGCAGATGCATTTTATCATAGAGCACGTGCAGAACCTTGTCTTTGTCAATTTTATATACTTTAATGCAGAAAATGCGAACAGTATTTCATCGAGAATATTGTTCCAAATTAAAAATTTTCTGTTTTCTTAACGTAAAGCAATTACATCATTTGATACTCGCTGCACATGTATTGCATGTTCTTCAAGCTTACTGTTCAGCTGTGCCAACAAATATTCACGCAACTTATTTGTTATGGTATTTAATTCATTTTGTTCAAACAGGACCCTCACAGTTTCACCAATTAACTCCTCGCAGTCCTTCTTTCGCACTGGAATTTGTACCATTTTGGTTATAGTCGTAGTATTAGCAGAGATTAGCGAGAATAACCATTTTATTTCCACTAAATAAACTGGTCACCAGAGCAGCACACAGACAGGTCTCTTAACTACGGCGGTTCATTGAATATGTACTTCTGCCATTTACAATGTGTTATCTTTGTAAGTTAGGCTTTTTTCTGTAACTACTACCTTAAATATTAAATATAGATGGCGATTAAATATAGGAAGAGAACTAGTCGTATCAATTTCCAATATATCATTATAATAATATAATAACGGTTGTACATTCCTTTCCGGATTGGAACGGTTCCTTCTGCGGAGCTCTATGGATTCGTTTGGTGTGGTGAATCAGTCCACATATTCCTGCGTCTTCCCAAAATTTCTTTTATAGTTTTCGTCCTGTCTTTTCCATATTTACAATCTTGCTCCATTTTTTTCTATCTTTGATATCTGCTCTCCAGTCCTGAATTCCCATGGTACGTAAATCGCTCATCACCTGGTCCTCCCATCTTGTCTTTGGTCTACCTCTTGGCCTGTCTATTGTGGGTTTCCATTCACTTATCTTTTTATTACGGCTCCAGTGTCTCTCCTATTTATATGCCATACCAGCGTAGCCTCTGCGATTTGATGAAATTTACTATATCTTCTTCAAATGTATTTCTTATTTCTAAGTTCATTAGCCGACTGTATTCTCCTTCTTCAGTGTTTTTGAGTCCCGTTATGCTTCTGATGCTTTTCCGTTCAAAGGTGCGCAGTTTTTCTTCGCCACTCTTTGTTAAACACATTGTTTCACTTGCATAGGTTACTACTGGGCGAATTGCCGACTTGCAGATCCTCATTTTCGTCCTTCTGCAGAGGCTGGTATTACGAAGTAGGTTCTTGAAGAAGTAATAATAATTTCCTGCTTGTATACCTTCCTGGATTTCTTCGTATCTTTCGTTATTACCGTTAACCATTACTCCCAGGTATTTAAAATTGTCCACTGTTTCGAAGCGATATTTCCCTACTGCAATATGACTTACGTTGTTTCTTGTCTGCCATATATTTGTTTTGTCTCATTTATTATTAACCACCTGTCTTTTGCTTTTGCTTTTTATTTCTAGTGACTATTACTATGTCATGAGCGTACGCGGTGAGCTGTACTGATTTGTTCGCAATAATTCCTCCATTTCCTAGCGTTCTGATTAATCCTTCCAAAGCTACATTCAATAGATTCGTTGATAGTGAGTCCCCTTATCTAACTCCGGTTTCAATGTTAAACGCGTTTGGAGTGCCTTCGTGTGAAGTCACTATTGCTTCTGATCTCTCCGTTGTCATTTTTACTAAGTTGATTAGTTTTCCCGGAATATTCATGTTTTGCATTTCCTTTATGGGTTTATGTCTAATAAAAGCCCCCACGCTAGAAGGAACGACCATTGACTTCAGTAATGAAGTCAAATAGCTTGGAGTGACACTGGACCAAAGGCTAACATGGAACTCACACATCAGAAAACTCCAAAAGAAGGCAGTTATAGCAACTCAAACATGCCGCAGGCTTCTTGGAAGAAACTGGGGTCTAAAGCCACAGCTGATCTGTTGGTCATACGTGACAATTATAAGACCCATGATCACCTATGCATCGCTTATATGGTGGCCAAAAACAACACAAGTTACTACTCAGTCACAACTAGAGAAGATACAACGTCTCGCCTGTCTGAGTATCACAGGAGCCATGAGCACCTGCCCAACTGCAGCAATGGAAGCCATGTTAGGTATAACGCCCCTACACTTACAGGTGCAAAAGGAGGCGATGCTACATGCGCTGACACTCGCAAGGATCAACCATTTTAAATCAGGGGACCCAACAGGCCACTTAGAAATTCTAAACCTCGCCCATTTAGAGCGAACGGCGTATACCGTATCAGACGTTATGCAAATAACATACAATTTTGATCAACCCTTCAAAATCAACATTCCAGACCGAGAAACATGGTCAACAGGAGCGCCTACATTTAAAAGAGGATCGCTCCAATAGAACACGGATGGGTCAAATATGGAGGAAGGAGGTACTGGCGCGGGCGTATACGGCCCTGGCTGCCGCATCTATGAAGCCCTTGGAACCAGAACTACCATCTTCCAAGCTGAGGTTTATGCCATAAACCTCTGCACCAGAATAAACCTCAGGAAAGGTTTTAAAGGTGCAACAATCGATATTCTAACAGACAGCCAAGCAGCAATAAAGGCTCTCAAAGCCTATAGCTGTGAATCCAAGCTTGTCTGGGAATGCCTAGGCAACCTCAAGCAACTGGCCAGCAAAAACCACGTAACTCTTTGGTGGGTTCCAGGGCACGAGGGTATACCAGGCAATGAAAAAACCGATAAACTCGCAAAAAGAGGTGCAACAGCGGCATACACTGGACCTGAACCTTGTGGTGGAATACAGAAAAGCCACATTAAGCAATGAGGCAGCAAAAACGGCTGAACACATCCTATGCAGATGCGATGCTGCCGGTCGACGCAGACACAACATTCTCGGGAAAGAGACTAGCACACCTACCGAAATAAGAGACTTAAATCTCAGATACAACCTCAGGTTTTTCAATAGCCTTCAACTTCTCTAACAAAGGCAAGGGCTTGGAAGTTACAATAGAACCATTAAAGGTCGCAGTGACGAAAGGCATGCCAAGGCCCAAGCCCCAAACAAATAATAATAATAGTAATAATAATAATTATGTCTAATAAGGCTATCGAAGGCTTGCTTGAAATCAATGAAGAGTATATGGAGTTCGATGTTGTGTTCGTAACATTTTTCTATTGTCTGTGTTAAGATGTGTATGGCGTCCATCGTGGATGTACCTTTTCTGAAACCTTGTTGGTAATCGCCAATTTCTGCTTCTATATGTGTTTCTAGTCGGTTACGGATAATTGAAGTTAGGCTATTGTACGTAGTGTTGAGAAGCATAATCCCTATGTAGTTGTGATGTAACGTGCGATTTCGACGCACAGTGTATGTTGCTGATTTTGTTTCGGTTGAAGTGTGTAGTCAGCGCGCCTCGAGATTTTGAATTTAAACTTCTAGCTTCGCGCATGGTCCGCTTAAAAATATTCTTGTGATTTGAGAGCATTAGCAGTCTGATACCTGACAAGTGTGTACTAGATTTTTCACCGCGGTCCGTGTCGACCAAGGATTTATTCCTAATTTTGTTGAAAAGGTCTAGTTGAGGGAATTCTTAACCGTGTGGTGTTAGTGAGATCTTCCCTAGGTTTTTAACCAATTTATCACACCCTTGAAGAGGTCTTCTAGTGCCGATTTACATCTTTGGTGAGCTGCGGGAGTTTGATTCTTTCTTTTCTCTTTATTAAATCTCTTGAATTATGTAGGCAAAAAGAATTTAGTAGCTGCGAAGAAATCTGAACATCTACAAACAGTTCGGAGCTGCTGAGAAATCGAATAGCGACAACCATTTACATCAGGTTGGAAGTTTTATAATTACATCAAAGAATTCGGAAACAAATCGAGACGCTTTGTGGCCAGAAAATTGCAAGGTCAAGTTCAAACATGCAAGTGTGAGACCAGCTGCCAATACAGATGTGGAATTCTGCACCAAAAAGGTCTGTTTAAAATATTCCTTTATATTTTCGCACGTCAAGGATTTTGAAGGACATCCAGCATAATACGACCGCGTAATTTTTTCGTTGTACCGATTCAGATTATACAGTCATACCGAACAAATTTGTACAACTAATTATTTTATATATTTAATTCTTATTACAGTTTATAACTTTTGTAAACGGTCCGCATATTTCGAGGTTCTGATTTAATTTTTGTTATTGACGCAGAAATTCAATGAGGGAGGATTTTGCGTGAACTACTATAATTTTTTTTTTATGCGCTTGTACCTCAATCATAGGTATTTATTCTAATTTACCTTATCGAGATCTCGTTAATCGTGAATTAGGCGTGTAACG
Organism: Limonius californicus; assembly: GCA_014611495.1. NCBI lineage: Eukaryota > Metazoa > Arthropoda > Insecta > Coleoptera > Elateridae > Limonius > Limonius californicus. The sequence goes on along the minus strand of JABXWE010016023.1, from coordinate 560 downwards.
TATTGAATTATTAATTTTGCGAGGCTAGTTAAGACTTCTGGTTACTACTTTTATTATTGACGCATTATCGTTTTCCCCAGGTTTAAGTTAATCATTAGAAGTAAATTATTAAATCAGACAGGGACGTTTGTGGTCTGTTCTTTATTAGAAAGATATTAATATATATTTATAACTGTGACCAATTTGGGGTCGATAATTTTGAGATATTGATTTTATGTGGTCAAACATTTTTATATTTACCTGTAATTCAAATTACCATTTATTTATTATACTCGAAGATTACGTCAAGTATTTTGTTGTTTTATTGTGATTTAGAGTTATATGAAAGACTTTGGTGTTATCAGTAAGGTAAGTCCGCTTCCAGAAAGATTCCTGTTTATCTACGACATCTTCGAGAACAAGGGTTTAAATTTTAAACAGGTGGCGCCTAGGCTTATTTCGAACCAACCCTTCTTCGTCTGCAGTTAGTCGAACCCTTGCCTTCGATATCTGGACCTTACTGGTGTTGTCGTTATATATTTTTTTTGTGTAGGAAAAATTATTTCCTTCACTGTGTCGCC
>JABXWE010016022.1:0-17991 GCA_014611495.1 Limonius californicus | reverse complement strand
TATATATATATATATATATTATTGTGTTATGTATCTCTATATTTGGTTGACGGACCTACAAATGTGTACCCACATTGAAGCGATACTAGCATTATATTTAAAAAACTGCTGTTTTACTTGTACTCGTAATAAAAATGATCCCCCTTTCATATGACTAAAAAAATATTATTATTACATAAGTTGTTGAAGCGGTACAAAGGGCACACTTCAAATATAAACTTTAAAAGAATTGTTATTTCAGGGTTTATAAATTAAAATTTTGGTTACTGCTGTATAACCTTAATATTCTGCTGAGCTAGTTAATTGATCAAAGCGAAGGATACACGGTAATAAACATGAACTAATAAAATATTGATGCAACAAACGAATGAATTCAATGTTATCTAATTATTTAAACCTTTTCTTATAAAAACGTTGAACAATGAAATGATAAAATTACTTGAAATATATGGTAAGGTCCTATCTGATGAAGCACTTCCAAACGAACGCACCTTTTCACATAGAAGCACTTGGTTATTTTCTTCTGGAGTTGTTAAAGTCACTAGCAGGAGTATCTTCGGTTTCATAAAATCGTAAGGTAAGTAACCCAAATATTATTTACTGCTTACTGCTTCAGATGTTCAAATCCACCAATAAACACAAAAATACGTTGCAACTGTATATTTTCTGTTAGTTGCTAACCTTAAACTTGCACTTTCAAACTGTTGTTGATTCGATGTTACTGATATACTTTACATTAATTTAAATTAAATTCGATTACTATTCCAGTTGCAGCTGCAGAATATGATTCAAATATCTCCCAAATAATTAGAAGGCATTAATCTGTGTTCAACTTGTTGAAGATTCCTAACCTTCAAATTTGTTGACGTTTTAAACGTCCAACGCAGATACAAACAAAACACGTCGCAAAAACAAAAGAAATCTAGGGACGCCAACCCACCCAAACTCTTGATTTTCGGCTGATTTACCGAAATTTATCGAATTTTCATACAGATGAGTAACAAATAATGCTGATTTGAATTGTAACACTTAATAACACCGTCTTATTCAATCCGAATACAATAAACACACACATTTACAATTTTAATCTAATCGTCAGACGAACTTCTGGTCACGTTCAAACTTACATGGCTACTCTTTCTCTTTTTGCCCTTAGCCTTCACTTTAACAAGTAACCATATCAACATCACAATACAAACAAAAATGAGTACATTTTACAGGAAACATGTGAAACATTTAAATAACAAAACTGAAACCATAGTCATGTTCCTTATTTAAATAGGAATGTTTTGACACTTCACACGGCCTATCAATTATTTTTTATATTAAAGTTCATATTTATTTTATACATAAATCACCTTAAATTAATAATATTACAATTAATGATTATCAAAATCATATTAAAATGTTCTTCAAACCTATATCCAAATATTGCCCACAAAAAACATTCAATTGGAAGCTCCATTTTCCTCCAAAATTACATGTTAGTTGACAGTTGTCGAACATAATACACAAATCTCATATCTTATTGTTTTCCTATGCGAGAAACTCACAGTCAGGTTTAATAAATACCTCTAATACCTTCATACAATTATTACGACTACGAACAAGCAAAACGAAAAAGAGAATTCAAAGGCTAGAAACCAGATCAACCTAAAGAAAATAAACGGAGATATCAAGCACTAATTGAACATGACCCTTACTTAGGTTTAAGTTATCTTGATAAGTTAATTTTCTAATAGATTATATAAATCGAAGTTGTTATAACACAGCAAATTTCAGTGCTAATTATTATTATTACTTAGAAAACAACTATAAGATAAAACATAGTTCCATAAATTCGAAAAGTAGTATATAAAGTTCAACCATCAAGGAAAATGGGAAAATTTCATTACAATTGGTGTAACTTAATCTTATTAATTATTATCAAATAATATAATATATACAAAATCAGCTTATTTTCTTCCTACATACCACACTTCCATTGAATTGTTTAACAATCAAAGCTAGACTAAATACTTTAGTTCGAAACCGTACATGAGAAATATTTTTTATAGTGATAGCAGACGTTTTATTATACCGCATCCAGGAATGTATTATTTAAGATGGTTACACCGAGTAAAAATGTAATTGTCTTAAACCAGCAGTAGCAAGCGAATTTGAAAAAATCTATCAGGTATGATAGATAAGTCAAAAATTAGTGCATTGCAACTTTCCAGTGGTCGCACTATAGTGGATTGTTTTGGAAAATACATCTTCAATCAATCTTTCAATCACGTTATGTCAAATGTAAGTAAGGAGTGGCATGACTGCAAGTTCAGGCATATTGCTAATTTGAGTAAACACGTTCTGCTACACAGAGTGCGATTAGTGCAGTTACATTTGTTTTCTAAGAACATTTTGGCGTTTAGAAGAAAAAAGGTAAGGAAATAAATATTTTCGGTATAAATCATATCAAAAATAAACTTTGTATTAGAATACATCACGATGGGTAAAAATTAAGCGTTTACAGTTACTTTGCGAAGGTGTTCAAACAGATCCAGAATACAATGACGACGATGACGAATATAAGGGCGACCAAGATCTTATTGAGGAAACAGGGCGACAGTCACACTGAACAAGAATTGGATGATGATGATAATAGGAAAAGTTTAGAGAATATCAGAGGATTAAACATTAACGGAAAAAATATCATTACTAACTGGAATAGACATTGACGTTGAAGATGACTCAAGATCGGCAAGATCTTCAGCTGCAAATAATGAAGAAATGTGCCAGAAAGTTTAGGCTGTGGTGCTGGAGGATCGACATTTGAGAGTTGCAGCTACCTATAACTTCAGGATTGGGAATTTTTGAGGAAAGCGTTATAACCGTTTTACATGATAAATTAGACTTGACTAAGGTGTCAGAGCGGTGGATTCTAAGATTCCTGACTTCGGAACCAAAATTGCATCGCCAAAAATTTGTGCCCAACATTTGTCCACTTTAGAGAAGGATTCGGAGTTTCTATCACGAATGGTGACTGGTCACGAAACAAACTTAGATTAATTACTAGGATCCTGAGACGAAATAAAAATCGGGCAGTGGGTCCATAAAAGTTCCCCACCTCCCAGGAAATGCCAAACCCTACCTTCTGCGGGAAGTCAATGGTAACAGTATTCTGGGATATGGAAGGAATATAGTTAATCGAATATATGCCATGGGGACTATACTTACTGGAGAAACTTATGCCAATGCTCTAAAAAAATCTAGGAAACGCCATTTGTGTAGAACGCCAACATTTGCGTCAGGAAAGCATGTTGCTATTGAATGACAATGCACGAGTTCACAAGGCTCGAAAGGTCTTGCCTGTGTTAGAATAATGTGGGTTTCAGGAGATTGATCGCCCACCTGACAGCCCAGATATGGCACCATCTGATATTTATCTGTTTAGAAAACTGAAGAAATGTTTAAGAGGACGAAGATTTACTCAGATAACGAAAACAGGCCGTCGATGACTACTTTGCTCTGTCAAAGGAATTTTTCTTAAGGTATAAACCAACTTCTGGACAGCTGGCATAAGTGTGTTGATATAGATGCATGTCACCATGAAAAATAAAATTTTGAACATCTATTTGTTTCATAGCGAAGAAGATAGGTTTTTGAGTTCCCCTCATATTGTTGTTAGTTTCGTTATCTATCTTGCAATAGCAAGAGGAATAAAAAAGTATAAGCAGTGTATGACAGAATTTCAATACTTATTTTATTACGGGTAACAGTAAAAGTAATTTGGCGGTATGTTCTTTTCAATTATTTACTGAGTTAACCAGAAATACATTTTACTTGAAACCTCTGCCTTTAAGGATTTGCTAAAAAATAATGGTGTAATGACCCCGATTTATCTAATGTTTTAAATTTTGCGCGACTGCTGGAAGATACCTTAAAATGAAATACATCTCCTGTCGTGTTGCTTAACTTACGATAAGATAATTAAATTAATTAGCTGTCTTTTGTTGCTTATATGCTTGAATTGTCGCTACTTTACAAATCGCCAAACTCAAAGAAATGAGTTCTTATAGAAGAAATGCGAACACTGTATTTACCACATTCTGCTATAGTATCAGTTTTGAACAAGTATTATCACGACGACAGCTAAACTAGTTTCTCAAATTAGTATTACCTTACCAATTTCATTCTATCGCATGCATACATATAAGAACACAACGGCCTTAATCAATTGTTAATTTTCTAAAAGAGCCTTCAACACCAAACACATCTGCGGAAGTTATAGGCTTTCCTCGCCGAAGAGCTTCGTTTGAACAGTATTTAGCATCCTCCAAAAACCAATCTCTATAACTTTCAATCTTCTCTTTCCATTGAGCTAAAACATTTAATTGAAACGCAACATTTTTTGATAATATTCACTTACATGTTAATTCATCAAGCGAATCAAACTCGCCACCATATCGTTTGGTTAACAGACTTTGTGGAATATCATTGTTACAAAATTTGTCAACGTTCGCTTCGCTATAAAGCTTCATCTAAAATATTAAATCCAAGTTAAAGATTACTCCTTTTTTGCTGATTAACATGTAGACTGTTTAAAAAATATTTCAGTAATTTCTATAGAATTCAGAATTCCATTTTTAAAATGAATATTACAATACATCTTTTTTCATTAAATAAGACCCTCTACTGGACCTGAAATTAAGAAACGCTACTGGCTATCTAGTACTAAGGATGAACAAAATTTAGAGCAAATTCCCTATTGTCAACCCGCTGAGTTTGTAAGATCTTAAAGTTCACGTTTATACATTTCCAATTCCTCCAGTATAAGAGAATGTATTAAACGGAGTTTTCACTGTATTTGTAACACTGTGGAAGCTTCGAGTACGACAGTCGATAAAAAGACGATATGGTGATATTTTCGAATGTAATTCTAAAATATTTAAATAACTTAAGAAGGTTGTACTTTGAAATGGAAGACATCTGGTACACATACACATTCATATAAACCTTTTTCATTCTTAGAACGCTTACAATACACCGGGTTTAGTTTGAAAATAACTTAAAGTAACACCTTGTATATAAAAAATAAAGAATTGTTCTAACTGCTAGTTGTGGTTATTACACCCCATATGGAAACATCATACAAACCCTTGTTCTTAATTTTTCGCTCATGCATGCTCTAATTATCTTGAAAGCAGTTTCGAAAATAGAAGGTGCATTTGTAAAGTAGATGCCTTTAATTCGTAAGGGGTATGCAGCATGGAGACATAATGCTGATTTTTTTAAAAGGCTTGGAGTATACTGCGTCATATAAGATAAAGAACATTTTGTGTAATCTATCCACATAGCCATTCCCGATACGGTGCAGTTATCATCTTCTAACAACAAAACATCCAGAATCATCAAAATCACTTTCATTATGGTTACAGTGTGTATCTTGTTGGGATCACACACGTCCAAACGAAGTTGCAAAATCCGTGGTCCAGCAGTATTCGTGGTATTAGGGAAAGGTAGCAAAGCACTGAAAATTTTTAAAGTATTGTTAGTTTACCTTCTATTTCGTTTCATTACCCGACTTTCAGAATTTCTTGTATTTCAGGTGAAAGTGGATCCCTGTTGGCAAAAAATTCCGGTACCAAGGTTCTCATGGTATAAAAATAATCCAACTTTTCTTTGGTACGTTGAAGACTAAATTTACATCCACGCAGAAACGCAACTAGCCATTGATCATCTGCAAATTATAAAGAGACGCTGATTTTGTACCGTCAGCAATAAAAAAGAATTAGTAAATAAATTGTGCCAGGAGTGCATAGAGATCTCGTGAGCAATAATAAGATGTGTATATAGGTGAGACTTGTTAGGCTTTTCAAGAACTAGCACGATCTACATTATAAAAAATGGTGTAGTGTAGGGCTCCTACCAGCGTAGCGTTATACTGTTAGGAATGTTCCATTTAACTGTGCAACTACATCTCCCCACAGTCTCGTGGTTGCGGAGTTCTAAAAGAAAAACATTTGCCCCTCCTGCTGGAGGACCACGGATACCGTTGGAATCGGTAGCACACTACTGAGTACTATTTTAGAAAAACATGCGGTCTTAGGTTTTGATAAAATTAACATCATGCATGATCGTCCATAATAAACATGCTTTCAGTTTTTGCAAAATGAAATAAAAGCAACTATATACGCAGAACATGAATGTATATTATTACGAACCCTATTTCATAATTCTCAATTATCATTGCAGATTATTATTTGAATTTGTAACGTTGAATCAATATGTATACACATTTATGATGCAAATATTATGTCGCCGCTCACTGGCTTGGCTATTCGCTCGCCGCCCTTTGCTCGCCACCGTTTGCTAGCCTGCAATTCTTTATGCTCGACAATTATTTGCTCTCTGAGGGCTGGTCTCTCAATGGACCTATAAAGTTCTAAACAAGTTAACAGTCAAATGTAACCTCCTAGTTACAGTATTTACTGTCTTTCAATCGTCCGATAGTCTACGTCGGAGGTTAGTTTACTTATTCCTTAAGATTAAACTTATCGGGTAGTAGAAGCAGCCGAAAGTAATATTTCGACAGGATAAGGCAGACATTTTGCATGTCGACATACGTATAAAGAAAAATATATACATATACCTGTTGAAATTGTATATTATTATTATTATTAATAAAATATAACTATGAATTTCAACGAAGTAAGGCAAGAAACAATTAAGAAATTGTATATATTTCATAAACCACTCTGTAACACACATGAAGCAGTTGCTTTTATTTATCTTTGCGATTTTATGCAAGCGGTTTTTTATATTATATTACTACAGGTTGAATTTCTGGCGTTAGTAAAGCTACCGCAGGAAAAATGGTTGTAATGGTTACATGTGTAATTGCAAATTTAAATTCCATATTTTATTACCAACTAGTGACGTTGAGTGACGTCCTTCACAGCCCCCAGGCGTTTAGTACACAAAATAATATAGATATCTTTGATAAACAGACTGCATTTAGGATAATCTTTCTTTTCCGCTCACCGTTGTGCAAAGCCCAGTGGTTGTTAACCAGTAAGAATTTGCCGGCACCGGCACCTAACCAATAAGATAAGTTGTATTGAACGACATAACAACGCTGACAACCGCCTGACAACTATCGGAGACTTTTCAGAACATTGAACAACGACCCTAAATAGGTTAGGTACTTGTGGGACAGATGTTCAAATAATATATTATTAAAACAACATATTTTCTGTAGGCATTCAATACATGATGTTGGTAGTTCTCAAAATAAACTACTCAAAAATGAATAGGGATATTGTAATATAAAGCATATATGTTTGTATTTGGAGGCTAATGGTCGTCTTTTATTGATAATTAGAGCAAGCGGCATTGTTGATGTTAAAAAACAAAGAACAATCGAATCCAGTTGCAATTCTTTAACCGTATAAGTGTCAAGTCGACTTTGTATGTTTGATTGAATAATCTTTCCTGTCTTCTTAATATCTTGTTTGTTCATTGTTTTTTTATTCGTGTGCTACATTTCTGTTCTTAATAATAAACAACAATGCAGAGGAACAATATAACAATAGAACAACGAAATTTAGCCGTTGATGTGCATCAAAGATGTGATCACCAGATCGACATTGCTGATATGTTAAGAACCACGCAGAGCGTAATTTCGTGTGCCCTTTCTCGCCTTGGAGAAATAGGTACGACTGCAAGAAGGCCTGGAAGTGCATCTTTTCACATCACAACACCTCGTGAGGATCGACTTCTGATAACTAATGCAAGAATTAACCCCTTTTCAACTGCTCGACATCTACAGCAAATGCTCCAGAATGCCACATAAAATCGAGTCTCCGACCAAACCGTGAGAAATCGATTGTTTGAGGTAGGACTTACTTCATACCGCCCCCTGAGATGTCCTGCAAGAACTGTGGCTCAAAGAATACCGCTTGGAATAATCAAGACGTAGGCTTCAAGAAGCGACACCGTGAGATGATATACTGATTTCGAACGAATCTAGATGTTGTCTCAGCAATGATATCCGGCGTCAAAGAGTATATAGTAGTGCCGGACATTTGGTGATGGTGGCCTTATGGCATGGGCTGAAATTTCTTTAAGGTGGCATACTGACCTCCATGTTTTTAATGGTACACTCACGTGCCAACGTAATGCCCAAGACATCTTATGGACCATCTTTTAAACCGTCGCAACTTTGTTGGACGGGAATATTTTATTTTTCTTGACGAGAACGCAAGGCCGCATCTTGCTCAGGTTGTTTTAGAGATGATTCGAGATGAGAAAATAAACCATCTTGCTCTTTCTTCGCCTCCAGACCTCAATCCTATCGAGCATGCATGGGACCTTTTTCAGAGACAGCTGAATCTTCATAGTCCAAGGCCTACTACTGTGCAACAGCTGAGGAATGTATTGCCGGTACTGTGACATCAAATTCCACAAGAACATATTGATAATTACATTGAGAGCATGCCGGCAAGGCGCAGAACAGTTACAGTCAGACAAGGCGCCACGCGGTATTAGAATTTAATAAATTTAAGTTAAGTGATAGGACACAATAACGATTGTCATTATAATATTGTGAAATTTCTTCTTTACACGTAGCTTTGTTGTAACTTTCATGATCATTAGTAAAAAGACGTTACATTCTATTGTTTTGTTAGTTTTTTTTATTATAAATGCAGTTGGTGTTGTCTTTAAGGGTCTTACACTGCAATATCTCTATTCATTTTTCAATAGTTTATTTTAATTATTTTAAATAATAGCGATAGTCAAACAGGTCGGTTGTTGTATTTGCATTTATATGCAAATATTCATCGTGTTGGTCTTAAGTTTTAAGTTAGGGTGCTTAGCAAAAAGTCAGTCTAAATATTTCGCAAATTAGCCTTGTAACGTGTGATTTCGGACGCATAGTGTATATTAGGAGTGTTTCCCATTGCAGCGTAATGTACGAAATATTTCGAGCTTCGATTCAAATGAAGTGGATTCTCATTTTGTGGTCTGCGCATCGATCGCGCATTGCGATTTTCGGATCGGAGTCAATTGGAACAAGAGAACGCTTTCAACTTTCAAGAAGTGCAGACTTGAATTTTTAATTAAGGTCGTTACGACTCGGAAGTTATTCCATTTTGTAAATTTTCAAGTGAACAGGGGAAACTTAAACACGTTAGTGTGATAGTAAGATTTTTCCCAGGGAGTAAATCCAATTTAGTGCATTCTTGAAGAGTTTTCTTATGCCAATTTTACATCTAATGGTAAGATCAGAAGGTCCTTATTCCACTTGTTTTCTTTTCTAAGACAGTTGAATTAATTTAGGCAGTAAACGGCAGCCGGTAGAGTGAGAAAAATCCGGATTCTGATCGCATTTATAACGACATGGGAAATTCCGAGGTTCCAGGCTTTAAATTCCAGTGCAACAGATGGGCGTACAGCGAGTCCGTCGGGTTAAAGAAATCCTGCGCTCAAGGTCTGTAGTCTACTTTTTACCTTACCTGCGTTGGGTGATAAGTTCACGGAATTTCGAGTACTAGACAAAAACGAATCTACAAGTCGTTTAATTGCGTAGCAATATAAATAGTGAAATAAAATAAATATTCGACAAAATTTTTGTATTTAGTTAAATATTTTAATTATAAACACTCTTGTTCATATTTAATTCACTTTGTATTTGAGAACTTGTTAAATGGTCTGCAGGGTACGAAATATTCTTTTCTGATTCGAAGTTCATACAAAATGGGAGAATTTTGCGTAATATTATAATTATCCGTGCGCATATACCATTTATTTGGGGTAATTAATCTAGTTTTACGTATACGAGATCTCGCTGTGTCGTCGATCTAGACGGGTATTCGGTGGTTTGTTTAACATTGTAGAAGTGGAGTAGCGCTTCCTTATTTTAAATCGAGCTACGCATTATTGCTTTCCCTGGAAATTTAGATTGAGCTGTTACAAATTAAATCAGAGACAGTAGCGTACTGTGGTCCGTTCATTGTAAATTTGATTGTGAATTTATATACATATATATACTTGGGGTGTGTTCATGATTTTTAGTTATGATTTTGATGTTTCATATATATACTTGTATTTGTATTGATCAATGATATTTTTTTTTGATTATTATATTTTGGGAATTCTGTCAATTATAACTGTGTTTTATTCTGTCTTGGAAAAATAAGGTTAATATTATCAATCAAGGTAAGTTCGCATCCAGGAAGATTCCTGTTTATCCAAAGTCAGCTTCAAGGAGAAAAGGGCTTTTTTTAAACAGGTGGCGCCTAGGCTTACATCGAACCACCCTTCTTCGACTGTAGCTGGTCGAACCCTTGTCCTTGATACCTGGACCTTGCTTAGAAATTGATACTTCGCTTTTGTGTACATAAAACCATTTTTGTTGTCGCCGTCATATAACTAGGCGTCACAGCCTTTCTAAAGAAAAAGCTACCAAACCAGCATATTCTAGCTTCCGCTTATAATTATAAACTTTTTAAAAAACGTATAAACTTAACACACATTAATTGTAATAAACTTCTAGATTTTAAAATCAGACAAGTGGATTTCATGATATCCACGACCATACACTCACATACAGCTTGCCGGTTTTAACCTTCCCACATAACATTAGATATACATTTCACATACATTTTAAATACATGATGTCCAAAGGATATTCAGCATGTACTATGTATGTCCATGACATATTCAAGATGTATATGCCCACTCTAAGTACAACATGTATGTACAGTGGATATACGCCTAGGACATAATAGAACATATTGAAAACATGTACACCATGTATATACACTGTATGTTGAAAGCGAATATATTACGTATTATTTCAGTGGGACTGCTATAATAAAGTATCTCTCACTAGATGTTTATTAATAAATGCCATACTTATGAAACATCAAGGGTAAACAGACAGTTTTGGTGATTCTACAGAATTTATATAACTGCGAGCTCCTTAAATTTAAAAACTGCAGTGTAAATATATAATTAATAATATTGCAGATTTGTTTAATTTCTGGATTAATAAAAATGATATTTTTTTCCTTCATATATTAATCGATTTGAATAATCAATATTATGATAATAATAGCGATATAAATTTTCCCGCTATTGCAGGTCAGTTATAATGGTCGGCTAAACAGTTTTCTTTTTCTGATTCATCCGCTGAGTGACGATCTTGCGCCATTTCTTAGTTGGCGGTATTTCTTGTGAGATATGTGGTGTGCTTGTCAGTGTTCTACTGTAATTCTTGTTTGTTTAAAGAGTAAAATCACATATTATTAAAAGAACGCTACCGCTAAGGTAAGTTTTTGTACTGTCAATCGATAATAACAATAATAATCGGAAGAGATAACAGCCATAGGTTATGTTGACTAATTTTTCGCACGGCCCCGTAAGAAAGTGCCCATATTCATTTACTTAATCTACTAGGTACAAAAGTTTGCACGTGATTGGTCGCTTGCTCGCAATCGTTTTTTTTTTAATTTGAATTGTCAAATTTATCCGATTGTTTGTTAATTTGAAAATAAATCATTAAATTGAAAATGACTGGTTTTTAAGATGTGGAGGTCGTGGGAAAAATATTGTCTATACCAGTCTATTTGTTAAGTAATTTTACAAGATCATGCATTTTAATTTAAAAGACTAAAAATCGCATACTCAGTTGTTTCCTTGTTTTAGGTATTTACAATCCGCAACATGCCAAAAATAAAAAATAATGATTATAATAATATTACTATAAAAAACTCATTAAGTAGAAGAAAATACCGTAAAATTGCAAAAGAAGTCGATGAATCCATGTCTTTCATAGATTCTTTGGAAAATACACCCACATTGCCATTTTCAAATCATAATATGTCTGATTCATATTTAGGCAAAAGTGAAGTCGAGCACATTGAAGATAGACACATTTCTGTAGATAATTTTGAAGTTAATGCCGATTTGGTATATACTGACAAATTCTCAGAATCTCCAACGCATCATTCGCTTACAACAAATCCCAGCGATAACGTAATTATTGATGATGTTGCGACAGTTCAAAATAATAGTGTCAATCTAAAAGAAATTAGTTTTTCTTCTCAATTAGCTAATTGGGCTATTCAGGAAAATATTCCTTTAACCTCAGTTGGAACATTGTTAAATATTTTGAGAAACGACAGTTCACATGTAAATTTAAGTAATCTACCAAAAGATCCGCGGACATTATTGAAAACACCAGCTGCCACATAGGTATGCTAAAAAACTAGGAACAGGAAAATATTTTTATTTTGGCATCCAAAATTCTATCGATCATCTATTCTCGAAATATAATATTAATATTAATGATGTTGATTCGATTGAAATTGCCGTAAACATAGATGGTCTACCTCTACATAAAAGTACAGGAAATTCATTTTGGCCCATATTGTGTCTTATTAAAACAGTTGAACTGCTTAACAAAGAAGTATTTACGGTAGCCATTTTCCAGGGTCCTCAAAAACCACCTGCTAATGAACTCATTTCTGATTTTATTGAGGAAAGTATAAAACTAACAGAAACTGGCATAAATCTTCAACTTTCGAATTTAAAATTTAAAATATCGATGCTTATTTGTAATGCCCCAGCCAAGTTTTTTATTATGGCAATCAAAAGCCGTAATGGATATTTTGCTTGCACAAAATGTTGCATTGAAGGTAGTTTTTTTGACAATATAGTTTGCTTCAGTGATAGAGAATTTACAAGCGATTGGATAACGATTTTCGGAATAAAAGACAGGAAGAACATCACACAGGTGTAACGCTTTTTGAAAAACTTCCGGAATTTAATTTAATTGAAAGCGTGCCGCTGGACATCTTATATTGTTAGGTGTAGTTAATAGGTTATTAGCTCATAAAAAGTTTGGGTGGATTGTAGGAAAACCCCCTTTCAAATTGAGGGCACAAAGCGTTTTGATATTGAACACAAGGCTAAACAGTTTAAAAAAATTCATACCGCGTGAATTTTCTAGGCGAAGAACTAGAAACATAACTGAAGTAAAACGGTACAAAGCAACTGAATTTCGCTTATTTTTAATATATACTGGTGTAATTGTTTTAAAGGATGTTCTGACTAAAAATATGTATAACAATTTTTTGATACTATCAGTTGCAACTTCGATTATGTTGAATAAGGAATTTAGTAAAAAAGAAAGCTATAATATCTCATATGCGTCTTCCTTAATGGAACATTTTATTTTGAATTGCAAGAAAATATATGGTTTGGGATTTATTTTATTGAATGTTCATTCACTTATACATTTAGCTGATTGTGTTCGTGATTTTGAGATCTTGATAACTTTAGCGCATTTCCATTTGAAAATTATATGCAACAGCTAAAGAAAAAAATACGCAAAGCAGCACAACCACTAGAACAAGTAATTCGAAGAGTTTCAGAGGAAAAGTCGTTTTATATACAAAAAACAGTTCAAATTTTAAGTTCTAGTTACCATGCGCAACACAATGATGGGCCGTTGCTGCAGGGGTTTACATGTCCACAATATAAAATATTTTCTACTAAAAACTTCACATGTAACACAAAAAAAATTGCTGATAGTTTTGTGCAGCTTTATGATGACACAATTGTCCAAGTTATAAATTTTGCATTTAATAATTCTAATTCTGAAATTAGTGCTCTTGGCTTTCAGTACGAGTATGTTGGTGATGTTTTTTCAAAACCTTGCCAATCTTCTTTCATCAACATATTTGACCATCTGACCATTTCAGTTCATGGAATGTTGAGTTTATCAAAAAAAAAAGTAATAGTAATGCCCTGGAAAGAGCATTTTGTGTATTTTCCAATGTTACATCTATAATAGACATTCTCTTAAAATTAAATTATTTCCATATTTTTGTTATTGAAGAGAACAGCAGACTTGACGACAAAATGTGGTATGTTGTCCTTTTTCCGCAAGAGAACACTGTATCGGCAGTACCCAGCAATTGGTATATAGAAGACTCTGGTGAATGTTTTTGGCCACCTTCTAAATTTAAAAGAGATGACATTCAAAAATACGTCAAAAATAAGTACCTTCCTGATAATGATTGGAAACCGTTTAAAGCAAACATTTTAGGCAAGTCTGGTAAGTAAATAAAAGGTAGGCATCTTCAATACTATTAATTTCAAACTTGTGTAATAGATGATTATAAGGAAGTAATGAAAAAAATCAACAAGGCAAAAGAAAGTGATAAATTATCATCTACTGAACAAGAAGAAGAAAAAAGACGAAGGTGTAGAAAAAAAATCTTCCAAGTATGTAGACTACGATACAGATAATTCCGAAGCCGCTAGTTCTGAATCTGATGAATGTGTGACATACCCTTCATTCCCAGGTTACGAAATGCAGCGAGATCAGGCGGATTCTGAGGCGAAAAGTACATACACAGTCATAGATGAACAATGGTTATAGGTATAATAACGAAAATGTTTGTTGTAGGAAATTCTGCAAGGTTTGAAGCAGCAGTTCCAAAAAGCCAAGCTAGAAGTGTTCACGAAAAATTGTATATGAATATATTTTAGCATTAATGTATAAATAAATGCTTTAATTTTAGGAAAAGTAATATAGAGACTACGAAAGAGAGAAAGAAAAAGCTGTTCTGCAGAACATTGTCAAGATCTTTATCACCAGACAATTTACGTTGCAGTCGACAAAAGTTCGTATCATATAACTAACCAAATTTTTATAAGGAATTATAATTATGCACTATTTTCAGAGAAGTACAAGTCCATAGTTTTTCGGAAGCAACCCCTTCATCAGTATCATTAGGCAGTTTTGGATCAACGACTTCCAAAAGAATTGCTGTTTCTCAAAAAAGGTAAATTTTGTTTAATTCTAGAATAATTTTCTATTGAAGAACACTTATACTTTTTAGTGTGCTGCGGGATGAAGGATGCAAAAACACACCAGAAGACGGTTCAGTTGCTATTTTAGAATATTTACAAAAATTCCGTTCTGAAAATTCTGGTAAGTATGTTTTTTTGAATATTTTAATTATAATTATTGTAATTCTTTATATTTTTAGAATTCAAGCAACAAGTTATACGAAAATTAAATATAATTAACATGAAATTAAATGATTTGGAAGAAAAGTTGGAACAAAAGAAAAATAACAATAACCAGGTGGAACCAGAACAAAATGAGGATACCAAGCAGCTTCTAAATTTGTTTCCAATGGACAAAGATAAATTGGATTAATTAGAAAATTGTCTTGCAAATGTAGGCGCAAAAAATTTTTTGTGACCAACACTATGTTATTCTCATCTGCAACATGTGTAACTTTTTTGTATTCGTGTTTTAGGCTAAAGAGTTAAGTCGAGTAGGAGGCTTCGATTTGCGGAAATAGTCAAAAGATTGATGTACAAATTGTTCACTAATGAACTCGGTCATTTATTTAGTTGGGATGGAGCAAAGGGAAAAGAAAAATTTAAAAATTTAAGAATATCAAACGTTATTCTAAGTATGTGACACAATAAAATAAGCAAACAAAATTATGCATTTGTAACTGTACACTTTTAGATGCAGTGCGTATTAACAATAACACAAGGGATGCCACCGAGTCCGAAGTAATAAATTGTGTTAAGAAGTGGTTGGTACGCTGTCGAGATCGACTTCAAGCAGCAAATAAAAGGAAGAGGTAGGTTCACTCAACAACAATCATATTATTTATTTTAAATGACACATTTCAGATTGGATGATAACGCAGTAGAAGGAGATACTGAATGAATTATTATTTAAAGTGTTTTTCTTTTATAATTACAATATTGTTTGAATTACTTTTTTTATGTTATAAATATGTGATGTTTGTAATTAATAATAAATATTATACGCAGGGTAACTATTTCTATTTATTATTTTTGTTGTTGACCCATAAACCCACTAAACTGAACAACGGAAGATAACATCATATGTATATTCATTTATGTATATGCAATGTAGATGCAGTATCATCAGTGAATATCCATAACATATTAGATTGTATATACGATGTACATAAGGCAATATACCTGAATATATATTATACATACTTGACGAATATACCATGTATTACCAAAGGTCTGACAAACGTATATC
This sequence comes from Limonius californicus, assembly GCA_014611495.1. Taxonomy (NCBI): domain Eukaryota; kingdom Metazoa; phylum Arthropoda; class Insecta; order Coleoptera; family Elateridae; genus Limonius; species Limonius californicus. Next base: position 1,895 of record JABXWE010016022.1, on the reverse strand, counting down.
TTTAGTATATCCATGGCATATCAGCAGCATTAAAATTACATATTCTATGGATATACCTTATACTTTATAAGATATACATAGTATATGAAATGAATATAATTATGTTATGTGGGTAGGTTCTTAATACCGCACCCTGGGTTTATGTCCAAACTAGTAAGTGTATAGTGCAGTATTCTGTAGATTAACCTTTGCAAATACCCCTTAAAGGTTTCCTATAAACCTGTAATTACAGCCGAGAATAATAGATGGCAATAGTTTGAAAATCAGTCATTTAGCTTTAACGAGTTTTTGGAAGCCTGTGAAATTTACTTAATTTTGTTCAAACCAGGTAAGTGAATTATTCTGATATATAAGTACCTCTGATCTGTAGGCTCTGTTCTTCATTTTTGTCATACAGAGTACACTGTTAATTGACTGTAAACATGGTTTTCCTTATTCTAACTTCAATTATATCATGTGCCTTAATATCACACAGTAAGAGATTCGTAATATCGACCTGTGCCATATTAGGCACCGAGTTAGGCACCCGCCAAAATTGAAATAGATTTGTTTTGTTTCAGGTAGATATGTATGTTAGTATTCCCAAGGAAGAATATTAAACAGGAGCTACTCGACGGTGCACCACCAGGAACCATAGCAGGGTGTCATCCATCAGGATGGATACAACAACATCTGTTCACTCAGTGGCTAGATCACTTTATTAAACACACAAAACCGTCTGGTGATGACCCCGTCATATTAATTCTTGATGGCCACTACTCACACACACGCAACTTAGACCTCATTGATCTTGCCAGAACACATAATGTGATAATTATCAGTCTTCCTCCGCACTCGACGCACAAGATGCAACCACTAGACCTGTCGTTTATGGGCCCATTCAAAACGTATTATTCTCAAGAAATTGAGACTTGGCTTAAAAATCATGTTGGTAGAAATGTTTCTGTGTATCAAATACACAGAAACATGATTATGACTTTGCGATTCACAGACAACGGGAAAGAACACCTCCAGCAGTGAATAATGAGAATCCTCACCGCGGAGAAACTACACCACTACATAAAATCCACATCGGCCCTGAAGACATAACCACTTTACCGTCTTGTAGTGGAGTACAAAAAACTAATTTAAATAAGAAGCCTAGAACAGGATCAGCAGAATTAATAACTGGCACTCCATATAAGGAGGAGCTAGAAAAAAGTGTGGCAGAAATAAATAAAAAGAAAGGTATAAAAAACAAAGTATGTCTAGAAAAACAATCTCTACCTGGTCCTTCAAAAAGAAAGAATGTACAAAAGAAAAATAAAAGACGCAAAGAGGAAAGCAATAGTGAGTCAAGTGAGTCAGATATAAATATTGAATTAGATGATGATTCTGACATGGACTGTAATTCCGAGGATAATGATGATAAAGACACCGAGTGTATGTTTTGTTTGGGGTTGTATTCAGAGGACAGAAAGGGTGAAAGATGGATAAGATGTTGCCAGTGTTACAAATGGGGACACGAACAATGTGCTAACTCTGATAAGAAAAAAATATTTATATGTGACTTCTGCTTGACTGGATAATGCTTACGTATATTTTATAATAAGTATAGTGAAATAAAATGATAAAAGCATTCTATATTTCAATTCAACGTAAGGTGTCCTAATATCGACGATTTAAACGTGTCCTAATATCGCATATGCGATATTAGGGCACCAGATTCAGTTTTGACAAAAGGTGTCACTTTTTACTTTCCCATACCTTATAGGTATAGGGTAAGTATTGAATTCATGAAAATTTTCGAAATCGAGATTTTAACGGAAATATCCGTTTTGGGTCTCTAGGAACCCAAAAAAGTGGTTTTTAAAAAATGTCTGTCTGTGGGTGGGTATGTACGTACGTACGTATGT
>JABXWE010016021.1:0-35108 GCA_014611495.1 Limonius californicus | reverse complement strand
TGTGAAATTATATTTCGGATATGTTAAACTGTATTTAAAATATGTGAAATTGTACTCATATGTATGGGCAATATAGTGTAAAATTGCTTTCCATCTATTTAGACATAGATCTGTATCTAAAATGTTATTCAAAATATAATTAAAATATTTTAAATTGATCTCACATATGTGAAATTATATTTCGGATATGTTAAACTGTATTTAAGATATATAAAAGTGTAATATCATATGAATGAGAACAAAAAGTAAAATTGCTTACCAATTGTTTTGCTAAACGTTTTCATGAAATACGAGTTATAGAAGGCACACTTACCTTAGGGATTGTTCGTTTTGGTGTTGCAGGCGATCTGGCAGAAGGTGGAGGTGGTCTAGAGGGTGGCCCTGGACGTGCAGGAATAACACCTTTATTAACTTCAGGTATGCCTAAACCTAACACAACAATAAGTTTAATTTACAATTTCATACTATCATATACTCACAATTGTACTCCGGTTGTACGCTGGGAGTATACAAAGGAACAGTATTACTAGAACATAATCCAATTTCCTCTTTTGTTTGTTCAACCCAATTTGGTGTTTTCAATGACAACGTCAAGTCATAATCTAAAACCTAAAGCTTTTTTGTAATACTTAACTGCACATTCTTTTAACTTTTCATACCCGGACAAATTTTTTAGCTGCAGCTGTAAGAGCGCATTGACCATCTCTGAATGTAACCCACATTGTATCAGCAACAAATCTCACTAAAACAATTTCCCCAATTTGGGTCAGCTCTTGCAATAGCGCCATCATCAAGTTGTCATCAAACACCGAGTTATCTTCATTCTCAACAGCACCTTCATAATGGACTATAACAGTACCGTCGGGCGGTCCCAAATCGGCAATAACCTGATAAAATACTTGCTGCCTTAATTCAGGGTTCACAGTACAAGCTTCGATGTCAATGACAGCTATTACTGGTCTATGATCACTTTGTTTTAATTCCGCTTTGCCATAATGTATGAGCGTTCCTGGAGACCAATCTTCGCCTCCTCCACCGCCACCATCAAGAAAGGAGGGCCGACGTCGCCACAAAACTCTGTCTGTCCAAGCTGGAGCTCTACATTTGTCACTGGTGTCATAATCATCACTAAATAGATCATATTTGTAGGTGGGGGCAAATGTTATGTCACCTTCCAAGAAGTTTTTAAAAACATTTCCTGCTTCTTGCTGTTTCTAAAATTTTTGATATATTTTTAAGGTGATTGAAAATTTATATGTTTGCAGCTATAGGTACATTTGATATTTTAATCTGTGATGCTCTTTTTGTTGTAAAATTACTACGACTTACATTGTATATACTATACCAATAACTTGTGGTCTATTAATGCATAAATAGCTGTTGGAGATATTTCTGCTAGCATTTAAAAAATCCAAGGTAATGTTCAAAAAACACCCTAATTACATTTTATAAAACATTTACATAGCAACCACATAACTAAAATTTATAACATAACCTAACATTGGCTTTCTTTTTTTAATCTTTCTGTATGCGTACAAATGCGCAATACAAATACTTTATTTATTTTTATTGTATTGCTTTGATATTGACAATTTTCGATATTTGTAAAATTACCATGACTTGAATAGTATATATTATACCATTAATGTAGTTTTATAAATACTTTATTATACTTGCAATAAAAGCAATGGTTGTTGGAGATATTTGTATACAGCATTCAAGAAAACTGAAGGTATTGCAAAAAAAATACTGTAATTACGTTTTATGAAACATTCACTTTTACAACCATGTAACTAAAATTCAAAACATAACCTAACATTTTAATTCTTGTGTAAATTCCTTTGTTCAGATTAAACGTGCACAAATTAAAATATTTTATTTGTTGGGAATATCACCACCATTATTGAAAAATAAATTACTCTCCAAACTATTCCCATAATTCTGTCATAAAATTTACATTTGCTGCCACATTAAACTAAAGGTAGCAACATAACCTAACATTTTAATTCTTGTGTAAATCCCTCTGATAAGATGAAAAGTGCCCAATTATTAATATACTTAATTTATTTTTAATTTCAATTCGTCTTCCAAATTATAATATTTTTAAATTGTGGAGTTTCATGGTAGACAACAAAGTAAGTATTTTAATGGATGTATAATTATACATAACTCTGCTATGCCAGTTCCAAGCCTGGGGCCTTATCGTTCGCGGTAAGGAAGGAGGAGGGATCGAGGAGTAACACCTCGTTAAAAAACCTGGGTTCAACTGGCTCCGGCTGATAGTACCCTATAAGGGCCCATTGTCCAGGGTTACGGATAGAATTGTTGCTAGAGAGAAGAATGAAAAGTGGGAATCGATATACCGAAATATAGAACAAAATATAGGAGAAGCTAGGAACACAGAAGCCTGGCAAACAATCAAAACATTAAGGATGAACAAGAAAGAACGGACACAGATAAATTATATCTCAGATAATGATCGGCAAGATTACTATAAATGACTGCTCACAGAAGACCGACCAGTATTCATGAAGACAGAAAATAATAACGATAACAATCAAAAAGAACAACAAAACTCAGAGCAACAGCTTACGGTCACTTTCAAAGAAATAAAAAACATAGTGAAAACCCTAAAAAACAACAGATCGCCGGGACCAGGAGGTGTACCCCCAAAGCTTATAAAATATGGACCCGAAAAATTATTACGAATGATGCAAAGAATGTTTGAGAGAGCTATTAATGGAGAAAAGCTACCACAGGAATGGACACATGTCTACATAACATCAATATTTAAAAAAGGGAGTAAGAAAATATGCGAGAACTATAGAGGCATCAGCGTTATATCTACAATGGGTAGACTATACGGAAAGCTAATTAAAGGAAAATTGGAAGAAAATATAAAGGATAAGATAGGAGAGGACCAGGCAGGGTTTACAGCGGGAAGATCGTGTATGGATCACATATACACAGTCCAACAATTAATCGACAAGAAAATAGCTAAAAATAGAACAATTCATCTAGCATTCATAGACCTAAAAAAAGGCGTATGACTCAATACCAAGGGAAAAACTCTGGAAATGCATGAAACAAGTTAACATCCCAAATATACTGATAAGGCAACCACGAACCTGTATCAAGAGAACACCGTGGCTATTAAAATAAAAAGTAGGATCGGACAAACCTTTGAAACTTCCAAAGGGTTATTACAAGGATGCTCAACATCCCCTCCACTATTTAAGATCTTTATAGAAGTAACACTAACACCATGGAAACAAAAGTGCGAAGGTATGGGAATCCCAATTAGAGATACGCACCTATACAGCTTAAGTTTCGCGGATGATCATGTCGTAATGGCACAGGACGAAGAGGACTTGAGCTACATAATTCGCAGACTAAATGAAGAGTACTCAAAAAACAGCCTAGAGATGAACTTTAACAAGACAAAATACCTGGTCACAGGAGAAAAACAGGTCACAGACGACGTTGATGATGATGATGATGATTTGAAAGAGCGAGATCTAGGATGCGGTTTTCCAAGCATCTCTATGCACTTAGGCTACATTTGGCCCATTGTACACCCTGACTAAGAATATTACCTATCTTGGGTAATTCCAACTCCAGTAGTGATTTTTACACATCGCAGTGGCACGAAACCTACGGCTTTGCTTCTTATCCGACAGAAGGCGCACTTTCAGATTTTTCCCCGCTAGAAAAATCTCGCCGACCTCAGCCAGGTTCGATCCCGCATCCCACGGATCTAAAGGCAAATGCGTTAACCACTAGACCAAAGAGGCCGGCCACAGACGACGTTAAAATAAAAGGAAATAAGACATTCAAGTATCTAGGATTCGCTCTCTCCAAAGATGGGACAACCATACAAGATATGAAGAACAAAATAGGGCAAACCAGATCATGCATTAGACAACTAAATGGGATCCTATGGAATTCACACATTACAAAGAACACAAAAAAGAGGATTTTTAACACCATAGTTAGAAGCATTATGACATACGGAGCGGAGAACTGGGATATAAAAAAGAGAGATCAGAGTAGAATTACAGCCACAGAAATGGAGTACTAGAGAAGATGCAATAGAGTAACAAGATTGGAAAGAATCCCTAATTAAGAAATACGGAGAAGGCTGTCAGTGAAGGAGGACAAACTTACCTACATCGAAGGAAAACGACTATAATGGTATGGCCACGTGAGAAGAGCAACACCCCAACGATGGATAATAAAAATAACGGAAAGGAGCCCAATAGGAAGAAGTAAAAGGGGAAGGCCCAGAAGATCCTTCAGAGATGAAGTGGATGAGGCCATGGAAAGGAGAAGTCTTGGAGAAGGAGATTGGAACTTTGTATGCTGCAAGGTTACATGTACGCAATATATTAACTTTATATTTCCTTCCGTTTTGTATTTTTCACAATTTAAAGTATTTGCATTACTACTACGACTTTTATGGTAGATACCAAAATAAGTACTGCATTGTTAAGAATAACTACACAATAAATTTTTTGAAAATATTTAGTTAAACCTTAAGCTTCAAAACAACTAAGAGACAGACATACATACCCTTAATTGATCATGCTGCAAAATTGTTTCCAAATCACCTACTTTAATTAATTCTTTCATTTCTTCTTTATCCATATCGACACGGTAGTTAAAGTCCCCACACCAAAATAGATATTCATGGGAATTTAATGACCGCCCCTACAGTTAAATTCTTACATTAAGATAATAAATGTGTAGGTACACAAATATTCACCATTGGAAAACTAATTCTGCGGGTAATTTCATTATAATCAGCATTCCTTTCGGTTACTTGTGACTGCCCGGCTGCGAAATGGGCACACACAAAACAAATTGATGTGGCATAGAAAACCATTCTAATTGCAGCTGCTCCTTTGTTCCCTACAAGAAACATATGTAACAAACATTTTAATGTACATCTAATCGTAAACATAGTGTAATTACCTGTGGCGCCACCTAGGCCCGTCTTAACTGAATCTATAGCAATATCTTTGATGTGAGGAACGTGTTCCGGTTTAACAAATAAATATAAACAAACACCAACTAGTTGCTGATATGTTACAAGTACATATGGTCTATCCCTAGACAAAACCTTCTGAAGCTCATCTGCCCATGCTTTGGCATTTTCTGTACTAGCAGCCATTATGTTTGAAGCATTCAAATCTACAATCTCTTCAAATCCTATTGCAAATATATCTATGGGAATGGCCTGTTCATCATCTTGATGGCTTAAATCAACCAAAGAACCAGAACCAGAACCAATTACTTGTGCTTCTAGTAACCAATCTGCTAGGGACACATCTTTATATACCACGCTACGAAAATGTTTTCCTCCATTTACATTGTATGTACCAACAGCAATACGAATGGGTAACGGAGTTGTGTACTCAACATATCGTCTACACATTTCTCGTAAGACATGTTGTGGTGCTGCAAGACATACATTATATATTCAGATTTGCTTTTTGTTAGTAAAGAAATAATATTATTACCATGAAGAGTATTATATGGTAAGAGTGTGCGTGCTCGATCAGCCAATTCGGTATTTAAAGTGGAGCCAACTAACAAAACATCAATTGCTTCTTGCTTGGAGTTATCAAGGAGGTTGTTTTGGATTGTTCTTGCTGCAGAACGAGCTCCATCCATTAGCTGCAAATCATCCCTGTCAAACTGTACATCTTTAAAACACAATTCTTACTTTAGATCCACCCTGTATGGCACCGGTCCCTGCATATATTTTACTAATTTCGTTGCCATTATTTATCCACATCTGTTTAAACACTTCTTCAAATCGGGAAACCGTTTGCTTTTTATCGACAAGTTGCATTACTTGTAACTGTTTTGCTAATGTCTATAAATATACATTAAAAAAATGAATAACCACAATGTTAAATTACATTTAAAAGTTACCTCCAATCCAAAAAATGTTTGAACACAATTGGTTCTGTCTAAGCAATCTAGGCAATTTGTTCGAATGGTTCCTGTTTGTAAACTAAAAATTGTGTTAATGTTAATGGTGGTTATTTGTTATACTTAGCATTAGTAACCTGTAAACATTATTTGATTCAGCATGATAAAATCTGAATTCCTGTAGCTGCTGGTCCACCCGAGCTTTTAATTTTGATAGATTCACTTGATTTCCTCCTCTGCATTCTTGATGATAATCAAACACTATGTGTGGTACATCGGAATGATTGGATTCTTTATGATGTTTCTATAATAAAAATATGTATAACAGATCTTGTATAAGAATAAAAGGTGTTGGTTTGAAGTGATTTGTTTGTTAGTTACATGAATATTTCTGATACTACTAAAAAGAGTTAACAATAAAAAAAAGTCATTATAATAGTGAGTGCCTAAAACCGTCGGTCCACTTGGGTTAGACCAAGTCGGTAACTACTTCAAACAGCATTAAAGTGGCAGCTGGGTGCACAACTGCCGTCGGGCCTCCCCGCAATCATTTCCCTTACGCAATTTATTTATTTACTTTCAGCTTTAAAAAAAGGGCCCAAGCCTGCAACTTCTTTATTTTTTATTTGTTTTAGCCCTAATAAACCCTACATGTTATTCAATGGGAGGGTTTCTTCTACAATCTTATGCTAATTATTTTTTTGTGTAGCTTTTTAGCTATAACATCAATGATATTTTTCTTTAAATTGCATGCTGTAATTTTTTATTTAATCTGGTACAACATTTTACTTTTTGAGAAAAAAGATAATAACAGACCAATAATCCTGATAGCTAGATGAGATTTTTATAACCAGAAAATGCAAAATTACCGGTGTAGAATAATGGCCCATTTTCTACTTATTCTACATTTACCTTTCAAAAATCACACAATATAAAGATTTCCTGATCTGTTAAAGAAACTCATCATCAACAGTCTTTCCGTCCCACTACTGGGCATCGGCCTCTTCTCTGCCACGTGTTTGTCCTTAGCGCTAAGGTAGAAACACGGGGGACCTACAGTTTAACGTCGAATCCAAACGATAGAAATTCCAGAGAAGGTTTTTAGCATTAAGAACCCACGGTTGCAAGCCGAATTGGGAAATTGTGTGTGGGGTGGGTTGCAGACAAGAGTTTTATAAATCCGCATAGTTCTGTTTAGGTTTCGAACCCAAACCAGAATCGACGTTTTATTCAGAAAGCGAGCGCTCTACCAACTGAGCTACCACCACACTATAATTAAAGAAACTAATCCGTATTAATAGTAATAGAAATTGGCGCAATACTTCTCTTGGACTTCCCTAAACTTTTAATAATAATCTCTACACAGCTTGGTTTGAAAAATAGAAACAAGCTGATATTTTCTTAATTTTCAAATATGCTTATAGTAAGTTCCCATCACTTCTGGTATGTTAGGAAGTGATAACAACTCCAATTTGTAAAGAGAAAACAAAAAAAACCTCTGGAAAATTATTAGTGTGAAATAATTACTATTTTCTACTTATTCACCCTTCAAAGATCACACAGGCCAGATTAATTTTCGAATTAGTTAGTTAGTTAAACAGATTAGTATAATTTTATTATGCAGTTTAAATGCACCTAAAAATAGCTTTTCAATAATGCATAACTTGATACTTGTACTAGGAATATAAGCATGTTATATTTTACTTTATCTAAAATTGAAACTTTACTAATGTTGTAGGTCTTTTAGGTTTTTATAGCATCACTAAACTTCTAAAATTTAAGATATATATTGTATGAAAGGCAAAGGGCTAAAGAGTGGGAAATGCTGAGGGAAGAGGAGAGAGCCAGAGAGAGGAGAGAGAGAAAGAGAGGAGACAGAGAAGAGAGAGAGAGAAAGAGAGGAGACAGAGAAGGGGAGAGAGAAGGCAAAGAGAGAAGAGAAAGAGAGAAGAGAGAGAGAACAGAGAAGAAGATAGATACAGAAGAGAGAGAGAAGAGATAGAGAGAAGAGAGAGAGAGAAGAGAAGAGAGAGAGAAGGGAAAAGGAGAGAGAGAAGAGAAAAGGAGAGAGAGAGAAGAGAGAGAGAGAGAAGAGAAAAGGAGAGAGAGAAAAGAGAGAGAAGAGAAAAGGAGAGAAGAAAAGAGAGATAGAGAGAGAGAGAGAGAAGAATAGAGAGATAGAGAGAGGAGAGAGACAAGAAAGAGAGAGAGAGGAACAGAGAAGAACAGAGAGAAAGAGAAGAGAGAAAGAAGAGGAAGAGAGAGAGAAAGAGAAGAGAGAAAGAAGAGGGAGAGAGAGAGCAAGAGAGAGAGATAAAGATAAAAGAGAGAGAGCAGGAGAGAGATAAAGAGAGAAGATGGAGAGCGAGAGCAAGAGAGATGTGAGAAATAAAGAGTGAAGAGCGAGAGAGATAAAGAGAGAAAGAGAGAGAAGAGCAAATGGCTTAATAATGTTGTTTTCTTGACTTTTCAATAGTCACTGCTTCTACTTAGGTTTTTATAAAACCAATTTGCAGATGGAACAGATATATTTAACATCTCAATGCTAGTTTAGAATACTTTCTATTTTGTCTTTTTTTCACACCAACAAATAGTTTGGGTAACACGACGGAAAGGTTGAAAAACGCTGGGATAGATAAATTCACATAGATTATAATTTTCTTCTTTTTTGGAAAATATGGACTCTTACAGAAAAGAAAAACAATACAAGTTTAATGTTTCTGTTATAGTTTTTGTAATACACTCAATTGTTTTTATATATGTTCCCGAAAAATTTGCGCAAAAAAATTCCATACATGTGGTTGACCTTAAACTTCAAAAACTGTAACTCACCTATTAGCAAAATTATATAAATATTATTTTTTGTTTTTTTTTTTTCTTTTCTACTAAACACCAAAATACTACTAGCTTTATACTAAATAGCAAGCAAAAACAATTACGTATTAAAACCAATATTGCGAGGAATTCCCTGTAAATTTATAAATACTCAATAATTTGCATAAATTACATTTTTGCACAATTAAAGGCAATTTTCTAGATAATTATGTAACAGGAATGAGCGTAACCAATAAAAAAAGGCCCATTACCTGGAAGTCATGACTAAGTGTTGCTTCGCCTTCTTTGCTGCCTATTACGCTTGTCCCAAGGAGATTTACTATAACCTGTTTGCCATACCGTTCCTTTATCATGGTCATATGTCTATCAAATGCAGCATTTGATGCTTCATAGCCTCGGGATATTTTAACTTTATGTGAACCCACCTGTAATAAACAATTTGTTATCTATTGATTCTAGTTACTAATTTCCATTTCTAAACTATGAACTTAATTTGTTTACCTGCACACCCGGCTGTTCCCAAAATAAGGGTACAGATCCACGCGTTTGAATATACGATGTGACTTCATTATCTAAGAAAATAACTTGTTCAGTTTCCACAAAATTAGCTACATGTCCTTCATCGTTCGTTCCTCGAACATTGAACCTACAATTTAACCATTAAACTTGACGATTGAACGAAAAATTACTCACCTTGTGCCAGCTCTTTCACAACTCAATCTTGACATAACAGCAGCAAGGGCTTTTCTATGCCCTACATATACAGTACGAACTTCGACTGATCCACACATTGCACGTACCAACCATGAACTGCAGTCAACATCAAATCTCACTAGGTGAACATGAAGCATTCTGTTCCTAATAATTAAAATATTAAATTGGGGCTCTTTACTGTAGTTGTGTGTTACTTACCAAAAGAATCGGTGGTCTGTTTGGGAAGTTTTCTGTCGTCTTTGGGCACATAATGTTAAATCTAAAGGTATTCCACCTGTTTGACCAGAATACCATGAAAAGTAGAAAGTACCAGAATTTAGTACTTTTCTAACCTACAATTATGTAAAATTATGTTTTGTATCAGTATTAAATTTCAATTTATGGAATGGATACACTGTTTGCTGGATAAATTACTCACTTCAATTATACGTTCTTCGTTTTGTTGATAGTGCAAGGGAACAAACTGAGTTTGTGTAATTCTAAATATCTCAGAATCTCCAATCTTTCCCACAGAGAAGCATCCTGTTATCATAACCAAATACAGCACACTTGAATCTCCGGCATTTAATTGTAGAACGCCCAGACATCCATATGCATCTAATATTTTAGTGTACAGTTTTTTAACTGCTTCTGTTTCTTGTGGAGCTGAAAGGTTAGTTTTATGTGTATTAATAAAATTTTAATCGTAAAGTCAATAACTAATTTTTCACTTTTAACTGTAAATGTACTTTAGAATTTTATTCCATGTTATCCAAAAGTGAATTAATAAATATAAAATACTTACAGAGAACAGCAACTGCCTGAGACTCGAATAACAAAGTTTCCTCTTTGCCCCGATGTTCCAGTAAAATACTGTGTGGACTTGGGGGTTTGGATTTTTCTAGCACTCTAAAACCCTTGTACATAGCCATTTTTAAAATAGTTTTTTTCCCGATTTTTACATTATAAAATTACTATATTGACGAGACTGAAAAATTATATACCAAAACACCTCTTTGACATTGACATTACACTGACAACTGACCTATAACCCAGGTAACCGAAGTTTCGTGAACTAGTAGAACCATCTTCAGCGCCTCTGGTGAGGAGCCACACTCCTACGGTTTGTATTCGTAGATTCTGAACCTAGGCGATTCGGTTCCGTACTAAAGGTTTTAAACACTACTAATGTTTTCCGCCACTTTTAAATATATCCATTGGTTCATAATTATAGCAACGACTTGAACTAACACACCAGCTAATTTACGTATTAAAGAAATATACATGAAATATGGTAATTTAAATTTAATGTCCAGAATATTTAGTTTAAACGAAAATTACACCATACTTCACACAGAAATCTTAATAAATTAATAATTCTGCCTGTTAAATTTGAAGTTCCATATATGTTTCTTTCACATGTGAATTAGCTTATTCACTATTTCAAGACATCCCTGTTATAATAGAATCATCTGTATTATCACGATTGTGAACTCATGAAAATCATTACCAGTTCTTGCCTGGTAAATTATTTTTACCACAAAGCACAAAGTTACTGTATATAAGTATATTGCCAATATATCAAATTAAATAACTACTTTATTCAATATTGATTATCTTTATGTAGTATTCATTCTCCAAAATTAAAAATTTCGTTTATGTCCCGAATCAAATTATACCTTAAATTAATTATATGTGAACCATTAGATAAATTAAAGACTACATAATCATATGCACAACTTAAACAATTACTACAATTATTACTACAAAACTTTATTTAATAAATTATTGAGACCACTTGGCGATGGTAACGAAAAGATATTATAGAGTTATCTATAGGATCTCAGGCTACTCTTGTACAAAGCTAAAGATAGAATTTTATCAGGCAGAGAAAATTTCCTGCGAAATTCAAGTAAGAATACTTACCTCAGAAGCTGGGAAACGGTAGCACGATCTTCGGAATATACAAAAAAAATTGTATTTATTATATCACATTAAGACGAACCACGAAAAATAAGAATTTAATTAAACCCTTCTTTCAAAAAAAATAATAGAAGATTTTAAATTTAAACCGTCAATTATTAACATAAACGGAAAATGAAACTTCGTTGATCGTGTATCTTAGTAATTATTACGAAGGGAGAATTGCTAGGAGTCGAATACATTTGAAATTGATATCGGCATTACTGTTACAACTTTTGATGTATATTATGTATTATGCCACCTTTAGTGATTTATTTAACTTGCTTGTTGCAGATTTTTCATGAAATTGTACTAGTATCTTAACGCACAGCGCTATCTCTTGAGCAGCCACTCTTTTAAAATTAGGGTTCAGTGACCTATATTAAGTAGTTCCAATCTGTCATAAGCATGATGTTAGCTACAAATGACCAAAGGGCTATAATCTTAGATCATACGTAAATGTGTATGATCTAAGGCTATAATGCGCAAATTCCCATAACGACAAGAAGATTCACAAATTATTGGCAATAAGAAACTTCTTAAAAATACCAAATATTTACGTCGCTTACAATGCGACAAACAACAAACGTTATACTAAAATTTTTTGATATCCTAAATAATAATAATCCTAAAATTAAGCGTAAGATCACAGCTGTTAACTTCATAGTTATTAGAGATGGCTTGTTCAATATATTTGGGAGTAGATATTTTTTTTAATTACACCCTGCGAATTAAGTTGCGATAAATAATAAAAAATTAATTTCCGATTTTCGGTTTGTATATAAATTTCTTTAAGGTTAATAATTTTATCACTTGTCAATAGGTACCTATAGATTTGCCAGCAAAAAAGCCAAATAGTTGAAATGTCCAGTGCGATGACCTTTCCTTGGGGTGCAAGTTTAGTGAATTTATAATCTGGATTCTATAAATCCAGTGAAAAATCATAGGACGCTTCAATTAAAAGTATAATTTTGTGCTACTGCAGCTGCAATAAAACTCTTAAATGTACTTATGTTTGTCCGTAAAAATTTAGATGGATAAGAAAATATGCAAAGTAAAAAACTGTAGGTAAATGTGAACTACTGTATGTAAACCAGATCAATAAGTTGTCTAATAAAATAATCTACAAAATATCATTTATTTAAGTAAATTGCGAACAACTGGTTGATAGGTTGCCTAACAGTGTAGGGGCATAAATATTTTATATGTCGATGACATTTTTTCATTATAAAAGAAATGTGCTTACTTATGAATCGAAATATATATATAATAGCTGTAATTGTCATTGTAGATTTTGGGAAGGTGAGTTACCTCACGTGCACTTAGGCCATAAAGATGGGCCCATTGTGCTGCCTCCCCAGCAGCTCTCCAATTTGGGCATCACCCAAGCCATCCAATCTTGTGGATGTACTTGAGGACATCCGCAGCTGGGGTGTTGCTGATTTCGGCCATATTAGACCAAAAGTCGCTCAACATTGATTGTTGCGAGAGCTGGACAGTGACGCAGGACATGTTCTGCCATCTCGTTATCCCCGTTGCATCCTCGACAGTTTGGCATGTCCGCTAGTCCCATCCTGGGCATGTGTCGATTTAGGGTGCAGCGTCCAGATAAAATACCACAAAATTTGGCTGTCTTTGGCGAGGTGCACTAATAGCAGTCCTTGCATGACGACAACTTTCAGTGTTTGCCCATTTTCGTGTGAAGTTTTTTAGGGTTTCTTGGTATATCATAAAGCTTAATGTCCTCAGGGACAGGGTTCTGGTCCCCAAATAGGTTGTTCGGAGGCCAGTCTCGCAATCTCATCAGCCTCCTCATGGTGGTAGTTTCCGTCATGTCCTTTCACCCATATAAGAGAAATGACATTATCTTTTGAGATATCGTCGAGAGCTGCACGGCGCTGCAGTACCACTTCTGAGGTAATTTTGCTTACCCAGGGCTACTAAAGCAGCTCTGCTGTAGATACCAATACCCTGGTTCTTGATCTGTCGCTCAAGAATTGCCTTTGCCCCATGCATTATTCCCACTGCCTCCGTTTGGAAGAAAGCAGCAATTTTGCCTAGTGGTATAGTGTGGCCTAGGTTAAGGTCATCGGAGAAGACTCCAGCACCCGTTCCATGCCTTGTTTTAGATCCGTCGGTAATGATGGATATATCCATATGCTGGCTTGGCTCAGCATTGGCATAAACACTGAAGTGTCTATTGAAGGCATATTGTGGGAGGAGATAGTCTACCATTACGTCTAGAAGGGTCTTGACGACTGTCTCATCCAGGATGCGGGTATGTCTGCCTCCTCTGCCTGCTGTGTGCAACATACCCTTATGGCGGAGCCTCCTCCACAAAAAGGTCGACGTATAGCACCTATAGAACTAAGACAGGCAAGTCGTTGTACATGTCCTAGTTTGGTTGCTGTCGTAACTTGTCTGACCCTGGGCCATTAGACAAGTGCTCCATAACATAGCGTAGGTCTAATCAATTCTGGGAGAGAGTCCCCAGGATTTACCTATAGCGCGGCGACACTGCCAGAAAGCCATGCATGCTTTATCAGTTTTAGCTTTCAAATGTTTCTCCCAATTCAGTTGTTTGTCAAAAAGAAGTTCCAGGTATTTGAAGCTACGTGAAAAGCTGAGAGAAGTGTCACATAGTAAAGGTGTACGTAAGGGTCCAACCGTCCTTTTCTTTGTGAAAAGTACCATTTCTGTCTTCAAGGGATTGACAAAGAGGGACTGATCACTACACCATTTTTCCGTTATTTGGAGAGCTGTATGCATTAAGGTGCAGAGCGTGCCCTCAAATTTCCCTGTGATGAGGATGGCAATGTCATCCGTATATCCAATGGTATAGAACCCAGCATCATTGAGGGAGCTTAAAAGGTTGTCCACCACTGTATTCCACAACGGTGGAAACAGAACCCCGCCTTGTGGACAGCCTTTCATCACTACACCTCTAGTAGACCTGTCTCTGATATTAAAGTGCACTGCTCTCATTGTAAGCATGTGCTTTATGCACTCACAGAGAGTAGGTGCAACTCCATGGCAGAGTTAATACTTTCAGAGGAAGCCTGGTCAAAGGCTCCTTCAATATCAATAAAAACTCCCAGAGTAGACATTTTATTATGTAGCAATCTCAATTCGATTCACTACAGCATGTAGCGCCGATTCAGTACATCTCCCTGGGATGTAAGCATGTTAGTTCAGGAGCAGTGGGTGTGAAACAAGCACCTTCTCCTTGATTTCTGTGTCACAAGTCTCTCAAGCGTCTTTAGTAAAAAGGATGTAAGACTAATGGGACGATATGATTTGGCCAGGGAGTAGTCGGTACGCCCTGGTTTAGGTATAAAAACTACCTTCACTTCTCTCCAGCTCTCCGGGAGATATCTAAGCGTGATACATGCCCGGTAGATGCGCACCAGGTGAGCATGAAGCAAGTCTAGTCCCCATTGTAATAGGGCTGGAAAGACACCGTCCACTCCTGGCCACTTGTAGGGAAGAAAGGAATTTATAACCTAGGGTATTTTGTCACCCGTACGACCTGGTCCACCACTTCCCAATCCTCCTCGGTGATACATGGTCAGGGGTGATAATACGGCCTGGGAAATGTGTTTGAATTAACACTTGCGCTGTCTCTTTGGGTTTGGTTATAAAGCAGTGGCGTGCGGTGACTTTTGAAGTGAGGGATGCATTTGTATTAGGAAATTTTCAAATGGGGATATCCGCGGGGTCTGGGGGGTACAAAGTACCCCCCGGTAGAAAGGGGGGTCCGGAAATTTTTTTGAAAAAAAGGACATAAATAGAATGGGTTTCAAACAAATAATGCTGTCGACTCATTGCCTGAGATTAAGTAAATAAATACCGCTTGTAATAGTTTATGTAGGTATGAGCAAATATGTCATAAAAACCATTCAAATTTATTAAAAAACGTTCTCTTAAATCCCCATTTTCAGCTTGATCCTGGGTGTCTGTACTTGTACCCGGTTGTGGATTTACATCCATCGCGCCCGAAAAACTAAACTAGAAACAAAATCAAAACTTTCTCGATTGAATGCCTAACGCTAATTATTTATAATAAATATAATTATAGCGCAAGTACCCGCATCAGGAAAGGAATTATTCAATTACTTATATATCGAAACGTAGCTATGCACAAGTAGATGTTAGCGAAACGAAACCCTTGGCGATGGTTGACTGCGGCAGACGATCATGAGAACGGCTGGATTCAATTTTCATATTGCATCCAGCCACGATACACATACGCACATACAGTGCTACTTGCTAGATATATTCGCCGCACTGCGCACTAGCCATCGCGTCGGCTATTCTGTTAACTGCAGACAGCGTACGCTTTAATAATGCGGATTCATTTCTTGAATTGCATCCACTTGCCCGGTATCTTATTACGCCGACCGGCGCGGCGCGCCGGGGAAACGCTGAAAAGTCAGCAGTTCCAGTGAAGGCTTTGGATTCAGCGTACACAGGTGCATCCGCGCGGTTGCCAGCAATGATACTATTTATAAAAATTTACAGTATTTTGAAAAGTTGTAGGAATTCGAAAGAAAAAATTGGAAATTCACTTAAAATATATAGGTACATTTAACTGCTAGCTGGAATTTTAGGGGATGCATTGCTTCCCTTGCATCCATGGACCGCACGCCACTGTTATAAAGGAACTATCTCCTTGCCTGAGACAACCTGGCTATTGATTGGGATCCTTAGAAAGGATGCTTTGTAGTCTAGCCGCTGCGGTAGTGGTCTCTATGGAACTGCAAAGAGTTTTCCAAAGAGTCCCTCTGCCTCGACCGAATTTCTTTTTTGTATATTCAGTTTTGGTGTTTGTATTAGTTCGCTTTGTTTTATTGAAGAGTTTGCCCAACTTTGATTTCATCCTGTCGAGTTTCCTGCACGACCAACAGGTTGTGCGACTCGCTCTAGATGTCCTCAGGGGACATGATGATTCATAGGATAGTAGGAGTGAGTTCCGCAGAGTATCCACGCTGGACTGCAAGTCCTCTACCTGAACAATTGCTTCCGGTAAAATCGACTCCGTCAAGTGGACTTCCAGATCTACCTTTACGATAGTCTGTCAGTCCGCCTAGGGTTCCTATATTGTTTTGGCGTGGCCGTAGTACCAAATAGTCTGAAATACAGCCATCTGTGGTCTGACATGGATGCAACAGGTGATACCTGCCAGCCCTCAATATTATTGGAAATATTTGAAGATGCCAGAGTGATATCTATCACGGTCTGGCTACGCGTTGTGATATAGGTAGGTTCACATCCACGATTCAGTATTTCGAAATTTGTACTTATTAGGTACTCAAGTAAAGACCTACTTGTGTTAATGCTACTGCTGCCCCACGAAAAATGATGAGCATTCGCATCACAACCAATAATTAGGTGTTTATTGTTCCTCTCACACTAATCCACCAGTTCGATCAACACCGGGCTAGGTGGAGGGTCGATTGAGTCACTGGGGAGATATACTGATGCTAATATTACATCTTCCTTCCCTCCGTTTATGCCACAGCTCATCCGTATTGCCGTAATATCACGAGTACAGAGGTGTGGCAAAGCAAAGGCTTGTAGGTGCTTGGGACACTAGATACACGTCCTTGGTTTCTCTTGACTGTTATCTGTAAATACAGCACCATTACGATTATTCAATCCACAGATCATAGGTTTTGCAATCCAAGGCTCTTGTATTAATGCAACAATGTTCTGCTGACTATCGAGATGTCTGCGTAAAGTAACAGTAGCCACTCGACAGTTTTGCAGGTTAATTTGAATAATGTTCAGTCCAAGCTGGGTGGACATGGGGTCACTAAAATGTTAATCGGCTCTGGTGTCCGACCCGGACTCCATTAGCACCTCCATCAGCATCCTTTCTTCATCACATACGGTGCCCATGGGTGTGGAGAGTTGTAGGGGCTCCTCTTTGGATGGCTGCTCTGGTAGCGGCAGAGCTCCTAGTGGTGGTGGAGCGGCGTCCGAGGACGCATCCTGTCCTGCAACAGAGGAGGGTTAAGAGGTATCCGTGGACGCACCCTGACCTGAAATTTGATTTTCGGAGGCTGAAGATGCTTCTCCAGACCTCTGAATTTTTACATTTAAGGTGGTAAACTGGTAGTGCAGTTTACCGCCTCTGCTTTTCACAGCTGTCTCCGCTTCTCTGTTTAAGCCGAAAATCAGAAGTCTGCCAGGTGGCTCTTCCCTTTCGGCGGTATGGAAGAGGGGCCAGTCACCAACGTCTATCCCGGGGTTCTGCGCTGCCAGGCGTCGAAAGACAGTCTCCGTAGGTTCGGGTTTCCCCAGGAGCCACAGAGCCGCCTTCGCCAACCTAGGCAGCCGATTCACCTGAACGACGCTGAGGCGAGCACCCTCCCACAAGGTAGGCAGGTTAGTAATAGCCTCTGTTAGCCACTTGAGGGACTGGTCATCCTCGCAGGTGATTCGAAGAATCTCCGCCGAGTACTGCCATCCCCTAAAAGTGGGTGCAGTTTGGCCTTCGGCTAGAGCGAATATGTGGTTGTCCAGAGCCACTAGCAACTGAGCTTTTATTAGGTTCGCTTGGACCTGAGTAATTTTTCCGAAGGGGGTTCTTAGATCCACAATGACCACGCGGTAAGGGCCTCTTTGTAGCCACCTGTCCTCTCGGTCGTCTTCTGATCTGGCTTGATCTTATTCTTCGGATTAGAGGTGGAGGGCGTGCTCCCATCCGATCTATTCCTCTTGCTTGTGGAAGGTGTGTAGAACCACCGGAACCAGCCTCCTTGGGATTAGCTCTGGGAGCCAGTCCCTTGGTAGCAGTTGCGGAGGCCCCACGTCCCTTTCCACTTCTTCTATCTACTTTGCCTGAACCTACCGCCTTAGGGTTAGCTTCAATAGCCAGCTCTTGGGTGGAGGTAGAGGCAGTAGTGCCGGAGTTCTCTGTAGCTAGGCGAGCTTTCGTCCTGCGTTTATGTTCGGAGCCAGAGATTCTCTTTCTCTTTGAAAGAGTTTGTTCCTCCTTTTGTTTTTGCTGCTGCTGTTGTTGCGGTTCCCGCTGGAAACAGAAAATTTTATCTCCCAAGCTCCCCACCCACCACGGAGCCCAACAAGGCGACGCCGAACTTCGGCGCCAAGGACACTAAAAGAGATATAGCTTCTAGAGATGAGTTGCACATGAGTAGGCACCTCCAAACAACCCTAGGAAATCAGAAACCGGAACACCTAGGGACCTTAGGGACCCACTACATGTCCCCTCACCTCCAACAAGCTCACCCTATCGGCGGTCTGACAAGACTATACAGCCGATTGATCAAGGTGGGTTAGTCTCGACCTCCCGTCTAAGTAGAATCAGGGCTAAACAGATGTGTTACTGAACTCCAGGAAACCCTAACCGTTCCAAAGGCAGCTCAATCACCATCCAGCCGACATGGGTCGCCTCGCACGGCTCAAACTCGAGGGTAACCTGAACCCTGTGAAGTTCATTGAGCGGTCACAACTCAATGAAGAGGGGGGATGGTCCGCGGTGGCAGCGTTCGTTCCATCACACAGGAGTTTAGGCCCGGGGTATTCCTAGTAGCTGACCACTAACCTTAGTCCGCAGGACCTTGGCCGCCCTATCCGCCACACGGAGACGCGCTCGGTAGGTGTCTCAACCCCCGAGTTTATAAGACCCTTGGGTGTTACCATTTGAAATTTTTTCGTCGGGGTACCTAGAGCTTTAGAGGTTGAATGGTGTAGGTTGTCTTATGAATCGAGATAATTCCCCTTCATGTAGTAGAAACATTTTCTAGAAAAGTTCAGTTCCTTCTTACTTCCAGAGTATATTATCTCTCTTAAACAACAGGGAGCGAAAAATACTAGCTAGAATATATAGTATGGAGCGTATTAAAAGTACACTCTTGAGTGATGCCTATAAAGGTTTTATAAATCGCGTTTCTTAAACTCCAGAAATCAAACAAGGTTTCTAGGTACAAATAGAACTTGTTTCTACAAATTGGAAACCGATGGAAAGTTCGTCAAGTTGTATGGATTACGTTTCTTAAACTACACAGCTATTCATGGATTATGTTTCTTAAACTACACGGTTATATTCCTTTTCCTGTCCATCCCGAGGAGTAGGGCCGCCTACCTGAATGCTAAAAAGTGAATGCAGTAAATTTAAAAGACAATGCGTATAGTATACGCATACCTAAAAATAGATTGG
The DNA here is from genome assembly GCA_014611495.1 of Limonius californicus. NCBI lineage: Eukaryota > Metazoa > Arthropoda > Insecta > Coleoptera > Elateridae > Limonius > Limonius californicus. Next base: position 15,493 of record JABXWE010016021.1, on the reverse strand, counting down.
TTACAGAGTCTTAGCATTATCCTGATTTTATGAAAACTAGATAAATCTTAACCTTTGGTTTTGAAACATACTGATTGCAAACTAGCCTACTCTGTTTTGAAACCTTCAGAGAAAAACAAGTGGATTGGAGTTGAAAAATTATAGACCTCAGCTCATATGGTTGTATAAACTTTGTTTCTTGAGTACACGCTAGAGAAAAACTGGTGTGTCATCAATTCCAGTAAGAATAAATCATCTCTAGATGTACCTACACGAAAAATATTTCATAGCTGTGAAACTGATGGGGTACTCATACGTTTGAGTCGATTGGAATATACCGTGTTTCTTAGGCCGTGTTCCCACCAAAAGTAACCGGCGACCGCAACGCAATTGCAACGCAATTGCAACGCAACAACAACGCTACTCGGCGCTAATGTTAAAATACACGTGTTTCCACCTACTAAGAAGGCAACTCAACTGCAACGCAACCAGTTGCTAATTGGTTGCCGGCAGCGCTGCATACCGCGTCGCCGTCGCCAGTTGCGTTCTACAGTTGCTAAGAACTGCTGGGTCATGGCGGACGAGATAGCAAAATCTTGAATTTTGTGGCCCTTGTTAAAGCACACACATGTTTATATGATTTGACAAAGCCATCTTATACACATCAAAGAAAAAGCCTGGGGAGAAATTATATAATAAATATATTTTCATGTGACGAGCACGACGTTTTGTTCAGGACTACCGAAACAAGAAATTTTAAAACAGTTGATTTCAGTAAGAACACAAGAGCAACTCAACTGAAGTTGCGGTCGCATTGCAGTTACGTTGCCGTTGCCAGTTGCTTTTGGTGAGAACACGGCCTTAAGCTACACACTAGAAAAAAGCCCGAAAATAGTCGACAAACTTTATTCTTTCAGCTTTAGGAAAAATTGAGAAATAAAGATAAACTATTATGGTTATCTGGAACTATAGAAGGTATGTTTTAGTGACACGTTCGGGAAAAGTCCATAACAGTATATAAATTGTATTTTTAAGTACCTACAGAAGAAACTCTGTAGATGATTATACAGTGGACCCTAGGTTATTGAACTTAATTCATTCCAGGAAGGTGTTCAACAAGCGAATTGTTGTCATTGAACATGTTTATGACTCTGGTTACTAATTTTTGTTAGGATGGTATGTCTCCAGAAAACTTTGTAATTCTCCTCATTTTCGAATCAGTTCCTTAATTAGTAAACTAGGATGATCTTCCCTTCCCTCCTTCTCGCTCGAGACATTTCCTTAGCTGCCGTTTGATACTGGTCCCTCTGAAGGTTTTGGAGTTCCTCTGTGGCGAGGTCATTTTTGTGATCCTCCATCAATTCCTACACGTCATCACTCACCTCCAAGCCCATGGACTTCTTCAGATTTACAATGTCCTACACGACAAGGTAACCTTCAAAATATCTGGCTGCTACAGACTCTGGCCACAGTTTCTTGCAGACTGATCGCAGGGTCCTCGAAGACACATCACGCACAGCAAGTCAGAATGTTAAATTTCCAGAATTTATTGAGGGTTACATTAGTTTCAGGGGTCATTTCAAAGCGTCTCTGAAACAGTGCCTTGGCGTACAGTTTCTTAAAGTATGAAATGATCTGCTGGTCCTTGGCCTGGAAGAAAGAAGTGCTGTTGGGGACAAGAACCTGACGGTGATGAAGTCGTACTTCTCTTCCAATGGTTAATCAGGAACCGAGTGTTACGTCCGGTAGCCAAGTAAAAACGAAAAACGTGTTCGATAATCCAGTTTATATTCCACAGCCTGATTTTCACTAAAAAGTTGGTCGACAACCAAATTGTTCGAAATCTGAGCCATTCGAGAACAGTGTATAGTATATTTCATAATTTGAGGGTAAATAATTTTTCACAGTGAGAACACTGTATATTCGGGTGCTACTATAATAAAAATTGTTTAGGGTTCAACTTGTTAGTATAATTGTTGGTTTTTCACAGATTGATCATGTTATACCGACAAGGGCGTATCCAGCTAAAAATAGAAGGGGGCAGCTTTCTGAATCCAACTTCTTTCATGGGGAAAAGGGGGTCCATGGGCGGGCATGCAATAATACACAATTACAAAAGAAAAACACTATTTATTAATAAAATTAATTTTTTAACAGTAGTTTGTGAGGATTCGTTGCAAATTTTTTAACTACAGCTTCCACTAATTGTTCTTTGTTTTCGAAAACCCATTGACGATGAATGCTAGCATGGCAAACCCATTTAACCTATTTTCACCAATAGTGCTTCTAAGATATGTTTTAATTCGGCGAAGGGAGCGGAATGAACGCTCAATAGTGCTTGTTGTGCAGGGTTGTGAAAACAAAATTAGTAGTGCCTTTTTAATGGTTTGTAATTATCGTACTTGTCCTTGTACTTAGTGAAAGGTTTGATGATGTAAAAACCCTAACCACCTCTCATCATGCTGGCTGACGGCGGAAACAACACACAATATTTACAGAAAGCGCCTTCGAGTCGCCTTGAGTGAGCTAACCATGGTGAATAGGTGTCCAGCCACTGCTGATTGAATTTCCTCTTGAGGTGTTTGTCATCTGCCACAAAATTGTAGTTCTTCGAAGGTACCCAGCCATTTTCCTGAAGATGTTTTTTCTTATCAACCGGCATAGGGGTCGCCAGGGCGACGATATTTCCAATATCATGTTCATGATAACCGTAGTCTTCAATTTTACTTTCACTGTCTGGCACCGTGGTATGAACTATAGAAGGCCTCGCAATCGCAGTGTCTGAAGCAGAGGGTGGTTGTACTTCCTTGCTCTCATTGCTGCTACTGGTGCTGGTACTTTTCTTTCGTTTTAAATTCACTGCAAAAAATAAAATATAACTTCTACTAAACGTTGGTGTGGACGCGGCGTAACACATGCAAACGTAGATACCCAAATAAACATCAATACTTACCATTCTTACCAAAAAACTTTCTAATATCTTTTTTTGTATAATTTGTAATAAAGTAGATGGCACGAAACAACAAACTTTACTGTCGTAAAAACTGCACACAGTTGTGACCCTTGTTTGAATGTAACTTAACTGTACTGACTCTAACCGAAATATGCGCGCTCTTATATATGTACGTGGTAAATAGGTTTTGGAATACTCTCGTTGTTGATGCGTCGTGAAATGAGACGAGATTATTCTAGAAAGCTCCTTGGTGCCACGAGCCAACTATACATCCATCTGTGAGAAGTCATAAAAACTACAACTTGTACGTGTATAATACACGTACAGGTTGTAGTTCTTATGACTTGTAACAGATGGCGTGAGGGTCTCTATTTCGTAATTAGTTTCTTTCAAAATATTGACATACTAACACTCAACCTATTAATCAATTTTTCAGAAATTTGTTGTTTATATTTTTTTCTGTTTTATTTCAAATTTTTCCACGTTGGAAGGGGGGCTGCCGCCTCCCCAAGATACGTTCTTGTATATCGGCCTGTAAGCAGTTTTCAAGAGGCTGACCTCGGGTCAGGTAGGTGGGATAGGAGTCACGCCTTTGGCAATTCCATGATTTTAAAAAAGAAACTGGTGAGTGGGGTGTAGAATTATATAAAATTTCAGTTTATTTTTGATTTTGAAGCTTATTCTAAAATTTTAGTTTTTAGTCCAGTAGATATTGGATTATAATTAATAATATATAAACACAGCAACAAAGATCCAGAGAAGAAGGTGGCTTTCGTATACCTACTGACAAAATATTTCAGTAACAAACATGTAAACAAAAATTATTCGGTTAATATGCATTTCTTTTTAAATTTTAAATTTGGCTAAAGAATGGTGGAATATTAATAGTGAAATATTTTATATATTTTGAGTACTGAGAAATAAAACATACAACTTAAAAATATTTTGAAAATTTATGTGGAAATCTTTTTGCATTTGTTTTTTGAAAGAAATAATCTTGTTAACCGAAATATCTAGATAAATATTTAAAGAAATTGATTATTATTGGAAGTTATTTAATATTACATTTTGATGTTTTTCCAAAAATAAGAGTTAACTTCGAATGATATTTTTCCTATCTGCTTCATCCAAAACTTGTTCTCTAACCAACTTTAAATATCATATCTGTAAATATAGGCCTATAGCTAAAAATCAAATGCCCATATTAAACAATTAAGTTAATCTAGTGGTATTAGACTATTAAGATATATAAATGTATGTATATCGTATCTTACTAATGTGCCAGCGATATGATGTCTGTACCATAACGAAATTTTAGGTTAGATTAGGATAGTTTGAATTTGACACAGTTTAACTTTCTGTGCTGATAACTAAAGTATTATTATTGCCACTACAAATATAATAATATAATATATAATAACTTCGTAGTAGTGAAAATGTGTGTTTTACATACAATTGAAAAGCTATAGATACATAAATTTTAATTCAGTTCACTTTGATAAGTATTCTAATACAAGCTGCTGGGATTATGATAAACTTATTCTTATATACAGAAATACAAAGACATTTAATACGATACTGTATAAGAAATCAACATTTTTAGAGATATTTTTTTGAAGCTTGTTTAGTAGTTTCTCCATTCGCCATATTTTAAAGTTTTTTCGAATTTTAAAATTATGATTTATAAAGTTTATACTATATTGTAGTTCTTCAGTTACGTACGTACCGAGTCGTTTTCTTAATTGGTTTTAAGTATCTGACAGTTTTATTGTTTTTAAATGTTAAAATGTTTATATACTGTTCATAAGAGGCTTAAATAATTAGAAGTGTAAATTTTTCTTTCTTATGTTTAAGTGTATTCTTTATGAGGGGGAGGGGCGTTTAAGGATTACTTAAACTAGCCAAAGATTACGAAATAAAGGTATCAAAGTGATTTTTGCAAGAAGGTTTCAAATTATCTAATGGCGAGTTATACCTTCTCCCTACAACTGTTTCACTGAACCAGTTTACTTTGAACAGATTTTCAAAAAACAAGCCAGTAGTTGCATATATTGAATTAGCAGTAAATTTTCATTGGTTATTAAAGTTTATCATAAATAGTTCAACTTGCAAATATAGTACACGTTGTGACACTATGTACATAACAGAAATAAACGGTACCCTTCATAAACTAAGTACAAATTTAGTAAAAAATCGAATAACTGTAGCACAGTCTCGGTTAATTATCACGTCGTTGAAGTAATGTTTAGCAAACAAACCTAGAATTTGGGTTACATGTTGCTTCAATAAACTTGTATCATATCGGTTCGACGTCTTCGAGAGCGCGTGTTGCAGAAATAATTAACAACGAACGTGTCACTGAATCCATGCCTAATTAAGTGATCATGTTACAAACCAGTAGTGCACTATTAACTTTTATGTTTATATTGGCCAGTACGAAAAGTTTTTCAGTGAACAAAACCGCTGAATTAATATCAACTTACGCTAAAGTAGCTCATTGGGGAACTGTAGGTTTATCGAAACCTGTAAATGAAGGAAGAAGTAGTGGTCACACTTTATGGACACATCGGTAAGAAAATCAATTTCAAACTCACCATAGCGCTCACTTCGATATCATTTTTTAGTTCGGATGTAAACACCAGAAGAAGTCAAAATCTAAAACCAAAACAACCTATCACTTATTATTATAGCATGCAAGCGCCTTCTTCAAAAGTAGATCAAACAAAAGAAGAACCCATTCCTTCTAAAGGAGAAGTTCAGGAAAGGTTCAACCCGAGACCATACTTCGATTTTTCTTTCGATGATCCTCCTCGTTCAAATCAGCGTCCCGATATGGTAAAATCAAACATTAAACAATAGCAAGTTCCGGTAGTAAACCCAAACCACCAGCAATCGTGTATGGAACTCCGATTGATTCTTTTCCAGGTTTTGATAAACCTCCATCTTCAGAATCAGATCCGAAACCTCCCACCGATGCATACAGTTCCCCTTTTAGTTCCTACAACCCTCCTGATAATAAACCCGACGATTCCAAAAGCAATGCGCCAGAGTCGTTTGACTTTCCACCCAACGATAATCAGACTCCACCATCACCTGTATATGGGGCACCTAACGATAATCAACCACCCGTTCTATCAGCTGTGTATGGAGCTCCTACGAATAGTAAACCACTCGCGCCTCCATCAGGTTCATACGGAGCAGTTGATGCACCAAGTTCAGCACCATCTCCAGCAAATTCATATGATGCCCCACTTGCAGATGTTTACGGTCCTCTATCGGACACATATGGTCCTCCTAACAGTATGCCTAAACCCCCAAAAGAATCTCACAACTCTGAAAATCATGTGAAACCACCAAATGACGATTATTCATTTCATCCACCACTGGCTGTACCTCCGCCAGAACATTCAGCGCCTCATAAACATCCGGATCATTCTTACTTGGGTCCACCACCACCTAATGGTGACGAGGATTCAGATTCGTATTATGCACCACCTCCTCCACCATCTGGAAGCGGAAATGGAGATCACTCGCACCATTTGCATTATACACCACCTTCTCCACCCCCCGAAAATGGAAATGGTGATCATTCACATCATCCGCACGTCAATGGAAAGGGTAATGGTAACGATGACCATTTACCTTCTTCAGATTATGGCCCTCCTATTTCCCCAACGGTGGAGCCACCGGGTCCCGTCGGACCTCCCTATTTTGATCATCCATCTACCGACCATGATTATCAGTACCATCATCCCCATGCTCCTTCAATGGGTGAAGCAGATCTGTCCCCTCCACCAGCCGAAGGCTCTTATGGAAAAATTCCAGAATATTTGGACCATAAACCAAATGACCACGATTTTTATCATTTTGGCCATCATGATGTTTATCACGAAGTTCATCATCCCACGACTACCACGACTGAAGCGCCACGTGCTGGACCTTATAGCTACTACTACCTAGGAAGAAAGTTATGGTACATACCACTCTATTTTAGTGTTTATTTTATCGTTTATGTTACTATACTTATTTTAAAGTCGATTGCTAGACATAAGATTCAGTTTTCTCATAATTTTGATAAAGGGAGAAGTTCTAGGGATTTAGACATTAATTCTGTTAACAGAACTGTTATTAATGCAATTGAAAATGTACAGTATAAATACATGTAGAAATTTATAATAAATTATTTCTTTAATAAAATTTATTTTATTATAGATTTGTGTTAGAAAAAAAGGAAAAATTGGAATTGCAGCTAAATACACTTTATTTATCATAGTATTTTGAAGAGATAGTGTATTAAAGGCTCTAATATTTAAAGTATCATATATTATGTGTAAGAGGCAGGCATTAGAAGTATATCCGTATATGAGCGCTGATACCCCAGCGTCGATATTAAGCCTTAGTAGCAGAAATATAATGATGTTAAATATATATTAAAGATAATATCTTTAATACAATTAATGTTGTGTTAATATGTACGCATACAAATAAGGCGTTGTTTTTTAAGTTTTGGTAGTTCTTCATCAATCTATTAAATTTACATTAAAACTGCACTGAAAACGGTAGCTCCATTGAGAAGTATACGTAGTATTTTTAAACGAACACCGTGTCAGTGGATAACTAACGTTTCAGACGATATATTAACAAAGGTCTATGTAACTAACAGCATTCCGATAATGTTTGCCAATAAAATTACTGTTTTATTCCGTTACTTATATTTGGTAATAATGTGCTAAGTGTAGCAGTTAATTAACCTATGGATACAATCTTAAGATTCAAACCACATAGTCTCTTCAAAGCAACGTTGTTTTACAAGGCACCAACACGAAAGTGATTTCTCTAATTTTTTATTAGTGTTGTGAAAGTGCTTGTTTATAAAAAGTAAAATGTTTTGCACTTTTACTACAATACCCTCTGAAATTATTGCTTAGTCAGGGGTAAATAGAAACTCCCTTGTGTGATCTGCATATTTGTGCAGAAGCCTGTGTTTTTTTTTTGAAAAATACTGTTGATAACCCGTTGTCCAAAACGGCGCCTAAATTTTCAAAATAGTGTAATTTTAAAAGGTAATGTTCCCTTCGTCTTGAATTTTATATAGTTTTTTTATAAAATCGAAGTTGTGGTGTTGCAGGAAGCGAAGCTCCATAATATACAGTTAAAATGCCAAGCAACGATAATTAAACCTGTAGGGTCACAATTTTCAACAAACATAGAATTACTAACTTATATTGTGTATTCGAGACTAACATAGCCACTATGCACAAAAATTGGTATATTCAGATTTGCGGATTATTTTACTTGACAAATTTGTCGTTAGCCCGAGGGATTACTGAATATTACCCGGTCGCCACAACATCACCACCATCAACAGATCTACCTTTATCTAGGTAAGCCCTATTTTAATTAAGTCAAAATATTGACGAATTGTTGAATGTTGACAGGTATGAACAAGGTTTGGAGGATTACGACGAAATGCAAGCTAGACAAGGCAAAGGTATGATGATGGATGATGAACATTACGACCACGATCACGACCACGAAATGAAAGAAATGCAGAAGGATATGGTTGAACAAAAAGCAGTCGCCAATGATGCGTGGGCTGGTTATTACGATTTTATTATTAACGAAGGCTCTTTCAAATTCTGGGCCGTGTTTCAGGTATCTCTAAGTACTTACTCTATAATCCAGTGGTTCTATAACTGTGCGTCGCGAGACCCTGGGAAGGGAAGGTATTGGGCCAGGGGTGGCACCCAGCGATTTTATAAATCAGGCAGCTTAATGTGTGATTTTTTTACTTTTTTCAACTTGAATATATCATATTGTCTAGAAAACAAAATGTATTTTATAATTCTCGTCCCATCATTAGTCGCGTGCCATAGTTTGAAGACCACTGCTTTAATTTACAAGATAATCCTTATTTTTTAAGTTAATTAAAATTTCCATATCGTACTGTAATGGAAGTATCCATTATGAACCATTGACAAACCCAAAAAAAAAGCATTTTTGATGATGATGATGATGCTATACAGAACTCGAATACATACCGAAATATTGTTTTTCGGAACTGTCTGGCTTTGAAAATACGCAGAAAGTTCGAAAATAAACCACATAACTTAAGCTTTTTCACACTTATTCAAATCGTTTATTTAATAAGTAAATGCTTCTGAAAATTCTTTACCCAGTTAGTCGCGCCCCATAGTTTGGAAACCACTGCTCTAATGCTTATTATACAATTTTTGTTTCCTACTTTCATTTTTTAAATTAATGCTCAGTTTTCCTTTAATTGTTTTTAAATTAATACTTAAAACTATTGCGGATTTGACATTTCCATCCCTTAACGTAAGTATTCGGATTGAACCTCCAAAAACCCCCAGAAGTACTTTTTAAACTGTGATGTTATAAAGGTCTCTAATACATACCGAAGGATTTTTTTGCCGAACCGTGTAGCTATAAAACTGAGCAGCAAATTTCAAAATAAAACAAATAATTTAAGCCTTTTCTCAATGTTTCCAAATATACGAATTTAATTTTTTTTCTCATTCAGTCATACTACCGCCCCCCCCCCCCAGAACCGCTTTCGCATTACTGCAGGGGGGTGTGGGCGTCCCTTACACACTAAACATTCATGCAACATGCACGCTAAACTTAACTAAGCGAAATGCGGTCGCTCCAGCTGAGATTCGATCGCCCCAGCGGATCGACTACATTTCGCTGTGGCCTCGAGTGGCAATGCGTTCCCGCACTAGGCCACCGAGGTCCCTATACGTAGTTAATTAGTTCAAATATATTGTACTCTCTAAGACAAAATATTTTGAAAATAGACTACCCAGTTAATCGCATTCCATAATTTGGAAACCACGGCTCTAATACTAACAAAACAATTTTCGTTTCCTTATTTAATGTGTTAAATCAATGAAATCATCTCTTCGGGCTTAGACGGCGTCGTCGTAGGATTGATTGGTGCTGACGTTTCGCTAACCATTGCAGGTAGCATTATCGAAGCTTAATGGCGTTTTCATAATGCTACCTGCAACGGTTCACGAAATGTCAGCATTAATCAATTCTACGATAACGCGGTTTAAGCCCGAAGAGATAATTTTATTAAACACAAACGGTGGAAGCCTAAAACCTTGTTAAATCAGTATTCAGTTTTTCTTTAACTACTATTTTAAAATTAATACTACTGATTGAAAGTTTGCCTTAATAAGGCCTAAAAACTTCTGAAAAGTCTAATGTTCCGTTACTTACAATCCGTTAATCCTATTTCTGTAAACATTAAGGATTTTAACACATATGTGAAGAATTATAGTGTGTACAACAATTTTTGAGAATAGAACTGTATAAATGAATCTTATTTAAAATTGCTGAAATTAAAAAAAACATTCTAGAAAATTGGTTGTAAAGATTGATAAATATTTGAATTATTTAATATTTGTTGCTCAAGCTTGTCTCTAAGGCTTTCAACGAATTTTCGAATATTATACATTTAGTGGCCTTTTACATATTTGTTTTTGCAACAAAATCATGCAAATCCTGCATCAATGTAAAGCAAATTTTATGTAAAGAATAAAAGATATACATATATAAATACATATTTAAAAATCAGAAGATATGAACGTACCTACTGTAAACGTAGTATAAACTAAAAAAATTTAAATATATCTACTATTCCTATATTTCAAACCAACCTATATAAAGATTATTACTGGAAGTATGAGAAAGTCTATTATTACAATCGCTCGCTATTTACAGTTTTTTTTAGAAGCATACATTTTATAATCCCTCTGGTAACATATTCATTTCCTAATAGTACCCTGACTTCACAACTAGAGGGCAGCCCGCGGCAAAATTTTAGTTAAGCGAGGTTTGAACTAAAACAGTTTGGGAACCTCTACTGTAATCTATTTGACTCGTTGCTCATCATTACTTGGTTTGGTTTTGGTCTTGTAGAAATTAGATGCAATCGTTAACGTTCCTAGAAACGGGTCATTGAATTTACTTATTCGTTTTAAAAAAATTAATGACGAGCTTAGTCATTATGTGCTTTATGTTATAAATTAGGAAGTGCTTTGTAATGCTATTCGGTCATAATCACATACATTTACAATTCTAACAAAGAGAATTGCGGAGACGTCTTTGGCTCTGCGGGAAGTCACCTAGGTCACTGTCAATTATACGTTTTGATTACAGTGTCGGAATATTGTGTAATAAATTGTCTTTTTTCTTATCTTACCTTGATTCAAAATAAGCAAGTTTGTGGAACTCGCGTGATAATTACGCCTATAATTTTTCTTTTGGCATATAAAAGGTCACCGCATCTGAAAAAACTAACACTTCCATAATTTATTTAAATGGGGTCCATAAATGCATAAAGTACAAGAGTACGCCATTGTTAGCAGTAATTTACAAAAACACGTTGCAACCAACCAACCCAGCAACAATTTATTTACATCAGTTACACATCATTGTAATCAGTACCGAACTTTTTTATTTGCAATTAAAACCATCCTCTGCTTTTCCAAACCTAGCCTTAAAATAGTATTTTCAAAGTCAGAGTCAATATTAATTAGTTTTTTTTTTTAGAAAAACACACGATTCTGATTAAATAACATTTTGTAACACTGAATAAGATGTAAATAAACATTCCAGATTAATTTAATTTATTTTTAAGGTCTAAAACTCAAATTATCAGTGTTGGAAAAGCTACTTATAAGAAGTAGCAGCTACATTGCAAGCTATTTAGTAAACGTTATAGATAAGTTACGCTACAAACTACTCATTTTAAAAATTATTTAGCTACACTACAGCTACTATTCACACAAATTTTATAATAGCCTAACATTTATAAATGTCTAAAATCAGATTTTGATTGGGCAACATTTTTTAACACAGGATGATATTTAAATAAACATTCGAGATTAATTTAATTTACTTTTTAGACCTAAAACTCAAATTAACAATGTTGGTAAAGAAGTATCTAGCTAGACTGTAAGCTATTTAGTAAAATTTATAGATAAGTTACGCTACAAGCCACTCTTTTTAAAATTAGGTAGCTATACTACAGCTATTATTCACACAAATTTTATAATAGCCTAACATTTATAAATGTCTAAAATCTGATTTTGATTGAACAACATTTTTTAACACTGGATGATATTTAAATAAACATTCGAGATTAATTTAATCTATTTTTTCGACTTAAAACTCAAATTAACAATGTTGGTAAAGCTACCTTTAAGAAGTAGCTAGCTACACTGTAAGCAATTTTGTAAAATTTATAGATAACTTACGCTACAAGCTACTCTTTTTTAAAATTCGGTAGCAACACTACAGCTATTATTCACACAAATGTTATAATAGCCTAACATTTATAAATGTCTAAAATTCGATTCTGATTGAACAGCATTTTTTAACACTGGATGACATTTAAATAAACATTCGAGATTAATTTAATCTATTTTTCAGACCTAAAACTTAAATTAACAATGTTGGGAAAGCTACCTTTGAGAAGTAGCTAGCTACACTGTAAGCTATTTAGTAAAATTTATAGATAAGTTACGCTACAGGCTACTCTTTTTTTTTTAAATAGCTCTAGCTACAATCCAGCTATTATTCACACAAATTTTATAATAGCCTAAAGTTTTATAAATGTCTAAAATCCGATTCTGATTGAACAATATTTTTTAACACTGGATGACATTCAAATAAACATTCGAGATTAATTTAATTAATTTTTAAACCTAAAACTCAAATTAACAATGTTGAGAAAGCTACATTTAGGAAGTAGCTAGCTACACTGCAAGCTATTTAGTGAAATTTATAAATAACTTACGCTACAAGCTACTCTTTTTTAAAATTAGGTAGCTATACTACAGCTATTATTCACAGAAGTTTTATAATAGCCTAACATTTATAAATGCCTAAAATTCAATTGTGATTGAACAACATGTTTTAACACTGGTTGACATTAAATAAACATTCGAGATTAATTAAATTTATTTTATAAATTTTGGAACTAGGAAAACTCTTTACAAAAAGTAGCTAGATACGCTACAGCTGTTATTTAAACAAATAGCCTAATATTAGCTTTAAAATATTGTGAACCCATTTCTTCACACTAATTCATGATATCAATAAGGTATGAACAGAAACAACTTAACAACTTTGGTACGCACGTATTTGCATTTGCAGCTACATACAGGATTAAATATCATTACTAGGCCATCTGGGATTTCCTTTTGATTTTGTTTTGTGTGGTCACTATTTGCAGTCTACCGGTGTCTGTAATTGTAATACTTATGAGAAATTGTGGTTGATATCTTGACGTTGTAGAATTCTCCTTAAAATTTTCGACAAAAATATGATCTTGCTAGTTTAGTCGAATTATTTATTTAAAAAGTAACTTCCAGGTTTTTCTATGCATCTGCTGTTTTTTTTTGTACTTAGCTACAAACTACTCTTTGTTTCAGGGAGCACTATGCTTCAAAAATAGTGATTTTATAGATAACCCCAATATGCACCGACATATTTTTTCCGAAATGTAGAACTTCAAAGATAAGCGGAGAATTAAAAAAAAGAAATAACTTCAGCGTTTTCTGTCTTTTCAAATAATATTATGCGCATATTATGCGTGCCTAATTAGTTTGAATATATTATATTGTCTAGAACAGGGCTTCTCAGACTAGGTGGTCGCGTAAATATTATTGGGGATGGTAGAAACATTTGAATATATATACCGGGTGTCCCTATATTGCCTTAAAAGCTTCAGGTAAACTTTTTCCTTTAAGAATTCTTAAGACAAAACTGCAAGAAAAAATTTCCTCCGTAGCTTAGTTTTCTTGTACGATGGTGTTAAAGTGCATACCTTTAGTGCAAAATTTTAGCCAAACGGTTATAAAAAATTAAGTAAAACATGTATTTGCATAATGAGGAAACTTAAATTAATTCAAAACCGCTAATTAAAATTGAATTAGCAATATAGTTCTTCGTTTGCAAGTACTGTTCAAAATCATACTTTTGATAAAAGTACAATTTGACAACAATGCAGGTGCATGGGTACTGTGATAAACATTTCGAAAATCTGTTGTTTGCGTTTTGACACGTGTGTCAAGTAAATCAATTTTGAATTGACATTACGAAATCTGCATTAACTTCGTGTTATTGAGTTCACTTGTGTCTTGCCCATCATTATGGCGTATGCTATAAACGAGTGCGTGGATATGATTTGGATTCTTGCGGAATGTGAGGGAAACTGCAATTAGGCTGCTAGGGTTTACGCTCAGCTTTTTCCTAATAGAAGACATCCAAACCACGTAGTAATTTGAGCTGCAAATCACAAGTAGCTTCAACAGTGTTGCCAAGTTTCAGATTCTTTAATTGACTCTTATGAGGAAACTAAGCGCGATAGGAAGTTCCTGTTTACAATTTTGAGGTCTATATCGGTTGTAGAAAAAGTTTACCTGAAGCTTTTAAGGCAATTTAGGAACACCTTGTATATATATATATATATATATACATACATATGATACGTCTGTCCAATGAGAGAATACAAATGTTTGTACACTCTAAAATCAAGCGTCCAATAAAAATGAAATATACGGATACAAAGTGGAAAATCACTTGTTTGAAATATTTTCATACACAGATGGTTTAATTGCTGACCATTTGGTATGTGTGGAAAATGATTTCCAGACATATTTCCTATTGGAATTGGACAATTATCAATTGTCTTGGACCAACAAGCATTTATTGTGGTAATGGAAGAGGTGAAACATGTTTTATTGAAAGCTGTAGAATTTACAGAACTTTCGTAAGATTCAAATTTCATACTTGAATTTTAGGAAAAACGTGAACCCCTTTTTGGCTAGGTGTTAAAGTATAATTTCCAGGACTGTCAAAGCAGCTCCATCCATTGCCACCTATTTGTGCGAATTGGCATTTTCAATATTAAGCGAAATATTGCTGAAGTCTTAAGAACATGGAAATTGCTGTGAGACCAGCAATAATGAATTTAAGCCACGATTTGAGGTTTTATGTCAATAAGTATAAGCAATCACATCCATTGCATTAATGGGTTACAACTAAAGTATGTTAAATTAAGCTCAAATTAACGTTTCCTATTGTCACCGTAGTTATGTTAACAGACGACCTTTGAACATCCGTTTTGTATACCGTATTACATCGATTTTATAAGACGTCATCGATTATAAGAGGCACCTTTAGTTTTGTAAGCCTTCTCGTCAGCTACCAGTACCTTGGTAAGAAGCCATGGAGTATAAGACGCACTATAAACACAAAGACACAAAAAAAGAGAAAAACATGCGTCTTATAATCGATAATCGAATGTATTTTCCCCATATATTATAACTTCTGTCTCTTACATTGGCTGCAATTCGCTTTCTTACATTCAGGTAAACGGCCTTAAGACTCAGGAGGGACAGGGAAACGAATATAATAGTTAGCAGTGTTGGATAAGATACTTTTTTTTTGTATCTAGATCCAGATACAGGTACTTCTAAAAAAGTGTATCTAGTTACAGATACAAGATACATTTTACTACGTGTA
>JABXWE010016020.1:0-13142 GCA_014611495.1 Limonius californicus | reverse complement strand
TAAAAGTCGGATAAAGAATAACAGAAGGCTCGCTTTGGTGCTGGACAATTTTGAGTTAATTGCTCCTGTCGAATTCAGTTCGTATCTATGTGAAATGAAAAGAAAAGAAAGGAAATTGTACAAGTGTTTTACCAGAATTTGGTTCGTTCCCGTCGTCCGAAAACGTCTCGCTTCTGTCCCCACGTCATCTGACCTAGTTGAAAGCAACTCGGCCCTCTACAGGGGCGTAGCAACTACATCTTGTCTCAACGCTGCCCCGAAGAACACTGTTCTCCGGCCCTTTATAGTTTTTCGACCCTACAGCTGGAAATCGCCGTTATATGTGCCTGTCTCCTCTGAACTTTAAGGTAAAACAGACCAGTTTTTTTGTGTGTGGTGAAACGAAACTTGCGCGCGACTTGCAAAATTTAGCGGATTTAAACTTTGTCTTGTTAAACCCAAAAAAGCGACCTTCAGTCAAAAATCTTTTATTTGCACGAAAAATTGAAAAAAGAAACTTTGTTTATGCTGTGTTTTCCTGTAAACTACGCCATTGACCACACAGATACATCATAGTAGAAATAATGTGAGTCAACGGCGGCGTTTGCTGAACGTTCAAGGATTTTAATTGTAATTGTAATTCAAACTTCGGCGTTGTAACTCTTGTCATTTTTTTGTTGTACCATCGTTACTAAGAGTTTCATTATATGTGTTTTAAAATTTACTGCCTCTTTTATTTATGGGTACTCTGTATATGTTATGTAAAAATTTTGCAAGCTTCAAATATATATAGGAGGAGGCACAATAAAAGGTAGGTTCCATCCCCGTGAACTGTTGGCTTCTCGGTCTTCCACAAGGACCTACACAATCAGCTGGATTTGGACTTATTTTGACTCGCCCTGTACACAACTAAAGATTTTCTCCCATAAGCGATTTTCTCGAACTGCCCCTACTCCTCTGAGCTAAGCTGTAGGCCCTTTTCCATCAAGTTAGTTACGAATCGTCGAAAAAGCTCGATTGGCCCGTAACAAATGATTTGAGAATCGGTTTGAACGCATACAAAGGTGTATAAATCTTAAAGGCCAATATTTTGAAAAGCAATATAACAGTTTGGAATGTGTGTCCTGCGCATTTTACGCACCTCGCTGCTTTGTTGCAGAAGGTTTGGGTGTGCCCAAATGCTTTGACACTTTTTACATTGTGGGATAAGAGATGTTTTCGTAAGCTACGGTTCTATTTTGACCTTCAAACCAGCGATTGTTGTAATTGCAAAAATCTTCTTGCTCTCCGCTGTATTGTCAAAAGATAACATACGTAGCTGCAATATTGTCATAATAGTGCTGTTATCTTTTCTATTTTTTTCATGATGTTGGTAACTACATCTACCTGGAAGCCTCTTTTTTGTGGTTCTTCCCCGATCTTGCCTAGGTGTCGATATTATTCTTCATCTTGTACGTTAACTCTAAATACATTATTATACAAAGCGGTTACTTTAAATGTAACCTGAGCTTCTTGTAACAGCTTATGCACATCCCTGTACTTTTTTAATTTGACCAAATTTATCGGTGGTGGTGAGGGACCTTTTTTTCATCCAGCTTTTTATCTAGTTGCTTAGATGTTGATGGTTGCTGTAGTTGTAGACGTCCCCTCTCAGGTGTGGAATTTGCTTTACGTTTTTTATTTTTTCTGGTTCTCTGGACTATCCACTCTATTTCTTTAGCTCTTAAAAGATGTGTTCTTAATTATGCTTTTTTTTTGTTTGTTTCAACAGAAGATAAAATTAATATTTAGATTTGAAACCAGTTCAATAAAAATAAAAACTTTAGAAATCTGTAGCTTTTTTCTAATATCTTTTATCTTATACAATCTTAGTATTACCACCGAAGTGGCTTTTCAAATATGTATACCATAATATACAGAGTGTTTCATTTAAAAAGTATAATTTTAGTGCAACGTTGTATGTCAACACCGTGTATAAACATTTAGAATTTTAAAATTTGCCCTACCCACTTATTGTTTAGCAAAAACTAAATCTTAATATGTTGTCTGAGTGAGGAGCTATATTCCGTCCACGCACCGACGCGACAGGCTATATGCTGTATAAACCAACAAGTAAAAAGATATCTGCTTGTCCCTACTTTTCAAACAAACCTGTGCAGATTTTATTATTGAAAGTGTAGAAAAATCCAGCCGAAATATTCCCTACTGTTTTCCAGTCTTTTATGCTCTTCACTCCCATGCACTAATTTTCCACAGAAGTTTTGCCTAAACTTAACTAGCAATAAAAATTTGCAATTAATCGATATTTATCATTTGATCATAATTTTTAGCATTATGCCAACATTGCTCTACAAGCCTCTCATCAAATATTTTTTCTACTTCATTGTTTTTCAGACTATTTCAGTTTCACTTTAATCTTTCGCCTCAATTTTATTTTTGAGAAGTTTACCTTTCGCAACTCCATGATTTCTACCTCATCGAGCTTATCAAGGATTAACACAATTCGTACTATACACGAGTATAGCATGGCCCACCCTTGAAAACCCTATGCGCCAACTACAACTTAAGACACCTCAAACGCCTCGGCCACTACTCTACCGCGGCCCCCTTTTATTCTTAGAATACCCTTACTATTAAATGCTACCTTCATAAGCACCTTAAAATATATATATTTTAATAACACTAATAGGCAATTTCAACAAGTATTTATTTTTATTTTAGCTTTATACGTATTTCGACATACAATATGTCATTATCAAAAGCATCTAATATTGTAAACAGTTGTAGGAGCTTGGGTAACAGCACACTGGATCCTGGCTTTGGGCTTGGCTCAGGTCTTCTATTCCATAACTTCCAATAGCGGGGAATTTATGAGCTCAATTTGCTCATTCGTTAATGGTGTGTTTGTGAATTTGAAAAGCTTCGAGTATATTCAATTTACGTTTATCATCACAGAAGTATAAACACGTTATTATATTATTTGATGTCAATGCATGATTGTGTTCTAATAAGTGTTTAGCGTAGTTAGATTTTTCTGGGTGTTTATATTTGTATGAGCGTATGTGTTGTTTGTATCTGGTGTCAAAATTTCTAATTGTTTGCGCTATGTATGCATAATTACAATGTGAACAGTTTAATTTGTAAATACCTGATTTCAAAAAATCGTTAGTGCTGTCTTTTCAGTTGAATAAGGTGTTGAAAGTGTTTTTTGATGTTTTATAACTTACTTTAAATGTACTAGATTTGATTATAATTTTAGCAATTTTCTCGGATATATCACCAAAATAGGGAATTGAATATATTTAACATTTTCAGAGTGGTCTTTAGAATATATTCTTTGAATTGCTAATTTATAATGTTTCTTTTTGATTAGTGTGTCTATCAGTTTTGTGTGCTACCCATTACTGTGTGCAATTTGTTTAATAATCGAAATCTCTTTGGTGTAATCAGTGTTACTTAAGGGAACTGTTAAAGCTCTATGTATTAATGACCTACAGGCTGCTAATTTATGTGTTTTATGGTGACATGAGTCTTGTAGTATTGTGATATCTGTTTGTGTAGGTTTTCTATAAATAGAGTATTCGAGTTTGTTTTCGGAATTAATTTTTATGTATAAGTCTAAATAATTAATACATCTGTTTTGTTCTGTTTCTAATGTAAAGTTTATGTTTGAGTGTAGAATATTAATAAACGTTAATAAGTCACCAATAAACTCCAATGAACTACTAAAACATGCTAGAATATCATCAACGTAACAGAACCAAAATATAATTTTCGAAGATTGATTTGATTCAAAAATTCGATCTTCTAAATGTTCCATAAATATATTAGCTAAAAGTGGTGAAATTGGACTTCCCATTGGTAAGCCGTTTTTTTGAAGATAAATTTTATCATTAATAATAAAATAATTTTGATTAATACAAAGTTCGAATAATTGAATCAACTCATTTCGTTTTGTTAATTCAACATTTTTGATGATAAAAATATTATTTAACAAAGGAATACACTCTTGAGGAGTTATTTGTGTAAACATATTGGTGAAATCGAAACTAACTAGTTTGCATTGTGGTGGTAAACTTAAACTGGACAACTTATTGATTAATTCGGAAGAATTTTTAACAGAATATTTTGGTGTGTATTCTAAACTAGTAACTATATTATTTAATGTTTTTGCTAACATGTGGTTGGGTGCGTTTATGTATGAGACTACCGGTCTAATAGGCATTTGGGGTTTATGTATTTTTATTAAACCGTATAGTTTTGATGGTTGTGGCACTGCCGTCTAGTGTAGAGACGGCAGTGGTTGTGGGTTTGGGTGTATTATTTTTCTTTTCTCATAATCTGCTAAGATAACAATACAGTTATTTAATGTTTGTTTTAGATTGTTGTTATATTTTTTCGTAGGATCTCTATTTAAGGTTTCTAAATTTGAAGTCGTAAAATTATTAACTTTTTGTATGTAATCATCTTTATGTAAAATAACTAAAGTATGACCTTTATCTGCTCTAACAAAAATCAGAATTTGAATCCTTTATTTAGAAATTTTACTTCCTTGTCATTAAATTCTACGTTTGACAAATTTAGGAAACGAGGATGGAAATTTATGATGGTGTTGGGTTTTGTATAATTTGTTCACATCTGTTTTGCTCTAATCTTAAAAGTTTGTGTTTCTGTATTGTGTATTTTTTAAATTTAATTTTGCTAACTAATTCTCTCATGTCATTGTCAGTGGCGGCTCGTGAGTTAAGAAAGAGGGCGGGCACAAGAAAAAACTTACCTATTTTTTGTACATAAAATCCATTCTCCTATTTTTCATGCTGGAAAAGACGTCTATGAGTAGTTTCATCGGCCTCCAAAGCAATGAAATTTGCAGATTTAATTTCTTTAAATATTTCCTGCTTGTAAATTTGCAACATTGCATCTGGCAATTCGTTCTGAATAGTTTTTGAGACGCCTTTAAACACTTGTGAGCCTCTCATATGTATTGCAAGCACAGCGTCTAATTCGGCAGCAAACTTGATTAACCCTACATAAATTCATGGATTGTCTGACGTTAATGTTTCATCGTGATCTCGCAACGCCAGTTCAAAAGCGCCGCAAAATTTAATACACATAATTAACCGGCGCAAAATATGACGATTTTTTTTCTACGTCTACGTTGTCCTTAATTTTATGTCGTAAATAAGCACCCTCTAATTGTTTACGGATGTCCACTTTGCCTAAAACACTAAAATCCATGCACGCATTCATGTGAGAAACGGAAGATTTGTGTTTCTTTGCCCTCTCTGCAATGTGTTTTAAATCATTCACCCCTTGTTTGTTCCACGCACTAACCTCTTTCTTAAAAATTAAGCACATAAAACAAAACAGTTTATTTGTTACTGAACATCCGCACATACAATCTTTCGTCTTTGAAACCAAAAGCGCGATTGCGCGAAAACACAAAACACTGCGGTCGAAATTCAAACGTTGACTTTAAATGGGGAACAATCCGCTCGGTGCCCCATTCGCATGGTATATCGCGTATAGCGAAGATAACCGACAGGCAACCGAATCACCTCTACATGGGGAACAAATCAGAGCGTTCCCCGGAACATAGTTTTGAGCATGTTAGCCGCGCCTTTGGTGCGGAAGGAAAATTTGATACCATCGTTAAAATAATGAAATTAAAATAATGCACTGAATTACATGCGGATTTCTTTCTGTGTTTATCATGGTGGTTGGGTGGGCACGTGCCCTTGTGCCCTTTAGTACAAGTCGCCGCTGGTCATTGTCAAAACCGTCAAATTCAATTGGGTGTAATTTGTATGTGAGTTCTGTGTGAAGTACCTTTAAATGAATGTGCAAGTTGTCTCTAATTCTGAACCATTTCTTTGATTCTTCTTTCAACCATCTTAACTCAAGCGTTTCATTCATTGACGTCAAATAATGTAATAACATTTTTACACTTGTAAATTGGATATACTCGAAGCCTTTCAAATTCACAAACACACTTTAACCAACACACCTGAATGAGCAAATTGAGCTCATAAATTCCCCGCTATTGGAAGTTTTGGAATAGCAGACCTGAGCCAAGCCCAAAACCAGGATCCAGTGTGCTGTTACCCTAGCTACTACAACTGTTTTTGACATATTGTATGTCGAAATACGTATAAAGCTAAAATATAAATAAATACTTGTTGAAATTACCTATTATTGTTATTAAAATATAAGTATGAATTTCAACGAAGTAACGCAGCAAACAATGAACCTTAACATATATTTATCAAGAAAATTAAAAAGGTTTTATGGTTTTATAACTTATTTATTTCAAGAAAATACATTATAGTGAATTAATATAATAAGAATACCTTTATAACGTACGGTAAAAATAGAAGCACGGCCACCTACGTCTTTAATTAGTTGGTTTGCTGTCAACTTTTATTTTAATGGAATTACGCTGTGTTGTTGAAGTGCCACAACTTATTTAATACAAGTTTTTTTATCACACGATATGTAATATTTATACAATTGCATTAATCTTTAAAAATACAGTGCACTTGTTGTAGTGGATTGTTACTAAAATATTATATTTGGTGATTGGGCGTAGTTGATTTTGTGTGAATTTTGCAAATTTGGAACATGCGCTTTAACACAAATAATACAAGATTTTAGAATTATTACTGCTTTTAACATTGCAGTAAGTTTTATACTAACATTACCGTTATTTAGTACTGTTGGTAAAACTACATTTAAGAAGTTGTAAGATACACTATAAGAAAATTAAACAAAAAGTGTCCTTTGTAGAGCTACTATATTAAAAGAAACTATATTAGCTACTTTTTCGCTATTTTCTATACAAATGCTACTTAATATTGCTGTAATGTTTTTCAATACTATCCGGGCGTAAGTCCATTCTTTATACTTCACCCATTGCGAAAAACAATTTACTACTGTAGCAAGGTGTAGCACACTTATATTACCAGCCAAAGTGGGGATTCAAAGATATTCAACAAGTTGTAAGAAATTAAATTTTATCGCCAGGGCGTCTAAACTCTTCTTGCCATTGTGGAGAGCTTTAGTTACGTTCTAGAGAAAAATATGTTTTTTTTAATTTAGTCAAACGTTTCCAACGAAAAAGTAGGTTTCCAGTATTCCACTACCGTTACAATTATTATTTTAGTAGCTCGCTACTGCTACGAACTACTTTTTCCTTCGAGTTAAACCGGTTACCCAGTACGAAGTAATATAGGATATTCAACGCCGGAGAACCATTTTACAGAGAATGCGATGTACTTATTCATATACATAAAGTCAAGCTGCAACATCCACTTCCCTTCTGGTATAAATGGAGGCATATTGGTAGCATTGGGAGATAAATTGTAGACATAGTAGTGCTGATCCTGGTAAATTTATAATAATTATAAAATTTAATATCAAGTCGTGATATGTGAATTAGTAGAATTTCCAAATAACCAACCAATGCATATCATAGACATTTATGACGCGTGTTAGCTAGAATTAATAGATTGCTACCTGGTGGAAATTGTTGTAATTGTTGTCAAGGTATATGGAAATTACGTTCATAGTTGCAGAAGTCACTTTTTTAAGAGATACAGCTGCAACTTTCTTTTCTTAAGGAATCGTGGATTTGTCAAAGACTATTCCTTAGCAAACATACCTTTATAAATGGACATCGCAAGTTTGAATCAGAAAGCATGTGAGGAATATCGAAGTCCTTGGAAGCCGTAAATTGACACAATCCCATCATAAACTCAATAGGGCCCTTACGATATTCATTACTGCGAAATTGATATCCTGTTATCAGTACCTGCAACGAAATCATGAATATGTACGCAAAAAGAAATTTTAACAATACATCAGCCTAATCATGTACGTACTTGTGCCATCTGATCATTTAAAATATTTATTTTCAGATGAAAACTCGCATTCAAATATAATTTCGATCGGCTGAGCTTGTAACATTTGCCAACGTGCATATGTATTAAACTTTCATTAACATTTGTTACTTCGCAATGGTCTGGAACGAACTGGTAAAGATTTTGCTAGAAACGAACATTGATGTGCATGTAGTAAATTTAAAAAATACCGCAAACTTACAATACAATTAATTGTGAAATTGAGAAGGCACAAGATATTTATAAAAAGCAACAGCTTCATGTTGCTGTAACGGGCTGATTTGTTTTTAATACTAAACTACACCAATAGTCATACGCAATTCAAACTACCAGCAAAATTTCATGGTAGTGGTTATCAACATGGTCATCTCGACGTTTAAATAATCGTAGTCCATGGATGAATATCAATATAGAGTTCAGAGTATACACTCCATTATCTGTTTATTTGTTAGATACGTTCCATAGAAAACCGCAAAGAAAATCTCACATGAAAGACATAGTTTCGGTTATAAAAGTATTTATACGTTGTATTACCTTGAAAAACCGCTTAACGCTAAAGCAATTAGTTGACATTTACCGCAACTCGCGTAAAAAGAGTATATGAAACTCAATAAAATAAGAATGCTTGGCACACGCAAAAATACTTGAAAACGTTTAATAACTGGTGCGAAATCACTTTCATCACTAGAAGAGATAATCGTTGTATCAGACCTACATGGCAATGACAGTCCTTACTCATGGATAGAAGTACTATTACATTCACGTTCATCCTGTATTGAGTTTTTTTCTCTGACAGTGTTATGAGTAATTAAACTTTGCGATGATGATTTCACTAATCCCTAATACAGTTCGCGATATCCAAGGATATAGTACCTCAGCTCCCGTTGGAATCTGAAGGCTCGTTGAAAATTTGTGTCATTAACAAGAAAATGATTTTCCAATTTACTGCAAAGTTAAAAAACCTTCTCTAATTTTATTTGCTGTGGGATGAGCAGGTTCTTCTATTATCACCACTTAAGTCATCATGTATGCACAATTCATTGACGGCACTCCCGCTTCTCCACCAATTTTATGTACTAAAGTAATGATTTCTGTCAATACCGTCGATGTTTGCTTAGTAGCATTTTCTTTTGCTACACATCCACACCAAGCTGATTTTCAGCAGGCTTTTAAAGTTTGTGGTCTTATTTCAGCGACTGCAGACATCGTGATTTAAACAGACCAAAATAGAATTTCTTTTCCAAGCATTACCTACTGTTACTGACTCAATCTCTAGTTTACTGAAAATAACTTGAAAAATTCAATTAATGTAAATCTTATAAGCATAAATTATGCTCTAATCTAATGGCTGAATAATACTTTTTTATTTTTGTTCTATTCGTTTAGTTTACTGGAATGGCATTAAATTGAATATTTTATAATTATTATTGTATATTAAAAGCGGATTTGCATTTTCTGAGATGATTTATAAGTACTCTCTAATAAGATTTTGTGTATGAACTACATTACCACAAGCAACTAAATTGTTGATTTTTATTATTGATTTATCATAAATCACTACCAGTTCAACAATTCCATCTGACTAAAGCAACCTGTGCTCCGATTTTCGGTCAACCTTCTGGGATCCAGCTCATTAAAGGCCTTCTAGTATTTCTACTTGGTGGGTTGGTTTTGATTGAATCAGATCTTGGACGCTGTTTTCCATGCATCTCTTCGCACTCAGGCCCATTGTACACCCTAACTATAAATTTTGCCTATCTAGGGTAGCCCAGTACTGATTTTTAACGTCTGATATTACGTACAAGTGAAAAAGATTACCATATTTCTGATGGCAGTTTCGCCATAGAAAGCAGAACCGTTTATGAAGAGGGAATTTTTTTGGTTTTAATTAAAAATTAAAAAATATATAAGTTTCTCATATGGTAAGGGCTTACAACAACGAATGTTTTATCTAAACATAATATCATTTTTTAACGCTTGTACCATGTAAACTAAGCGTTTGCGGATAAATATTTATATAAGCTTTTTTTTTATTGTCTTGTTTTCCTGAATCTATGATGCTAATCCCCATAGTACGAAGTTTCCAAATTTTTGTGGCATATCGAATTTCCATAAAAATTGAATTATCTCGAAAGCGGTTGGGTTTATCGACTTTTAACAAGAATATCCTTGTTAGATATTTTTCCATACCGAATGAGACTGTATTGTCAAAAATAATATAAACAAAATTATGTAGAAGATATAGCAGACAAGAGCACCTGATCTTCCAACTTGAGAAGCCTATGGTGCACTCATTAAAACGAAAGTAAACTCTAACCTGAACCTTGACAAATAACGTATGCTATTATGTTCATTTGATTTTGCCACTTCATTTGAATTAGAGTAATATTTTAATTGCCGCTTCATAGGAATCAAAATTCTATTTTAATTGACGTTTTTATGTCGATTACAGTTTTCGTTATTTTTTTTAAGATTGAGGGCAAGGCCACTTTCGAAACTTAATCTAACGTTTGACACGTTTATTAGCGGCGACCAAAAATATTTCCTAGAACCCCTTTGTCAGCAGCGTCCAGCCTCACAGGCATTGCATCTTAAGAACTTTCTCGGAAATCGCACGTGTCGATTTTGTTCTAGAACAAATTAAGCTTGGGTAAATGTTTTGCGGCGAGGGGAAATTCAGTAAGCGTTAGACTTTGGGAACAGACCGACGTATGTTCTGATAACGGGTTTCTTCGCGGCTCATCTGCTAATTGAGTTTTACCGTACCGTATTTCTGCGTTAGACAAAAGAATCTGGACTTAGTCGGAATATACATAAATATTAGCAGAGTGTTAGCTTTGGCGCAGAACAATCCAGTGTAATTATTCTATCGATTTATATCGGATACAAGCGATTTAAAAACCCGTGAAAGTGTGCTTCTTGGAGCTGTTGTTTTTTTTAATCGTCTGAAATTCCCGTCTCTCTCTCAACGTCAAACGATCCTGTTGAAAGCAGAGTAACCTCCAGGGGCGTAGCAACGAATATTCGAATATTTCGTTCGATCTATCCCGAAGAACGTCGTTTACCCTTTTTTGCCGGTCCAGAAAACACCACAGACTGTGCCTGCATATTTTTCCGGCATCTTGAAAACACCCCAAAATTGTGACTGGCTCTCTCTACTTCATTTACCGAAAGTCCAGGTAAAATAACCAGTTTTTGTGTTGTGGAAAGAAAACCTTTTACGCGTTTAACTTTCAACATTTAAGTGATAGAACCTTTTTTTTATGCGACAAAAAGCGAGTCGTCAATTGTCATTTTCTTTTCATGTTAATTGTAAAAAGTAATCATATATTGTATTATTCTTGGGAACTTAGACGCCACTGGCCACGTACAGTTGTTTGAATAATTTAAATGCCGTAAGTCAGGGGCGGCCTCTTGAACGTCCAATTTAACCGTTTGCAGTACTGAACTATAATATCACCGTTTGCTATCATTTTTTGTATCGTCATTTATTTCCAAAAGTTTAATTATGTGTTTTGAAATTTATTACATCTTTTATTGTTGTATATATTGTATATGTGTGTGCATGAACTTTCCAAGATTTAGAAACAAGAGGGAGGCACAATAAAGGTGAGCCCGATTCCCGTAAGCTGCTGGCTTCCCGGCCTTCCACGAATACCGGCAATCAGCTGTGATTTGGAAGGTGACGCCCATTAATTTCGACATACCCTGTATACAAGTAGGAAGATTTCCTCCCGTAAGCGGTTACCGTGAGCTCCCCTAGTCTTCTGAGCTAAGCTGTAGGCCTTTTCCCACCTATCCTGTTGCGCGTCGATGAAAAAGCTCGTTTGGCCCGTAACAATGCACATCAAATTTCAAAACATTGGTCCAACTATTACCACATTATAAACAGAAAATGGTGGGACAAGTCTCACTTTAGAAGGCTGTAACTCCGTACCGGATACTTTTATATTTAGGTAAGGTGGGATAAATCGTCCTATTTTGGTCTAAGGAATATGTAGTGGTAGTTTGTATAGACCTCTTAGAAACACCTTGTATACACAGCCTGTCCCATCGGTGTCTTAACGGAACATGGCACCTCACGCAGGCAACATATTAGGATTCTGTTTTCGCTAGACAATACATACACCCCTTGTGTATATTGTAAACAAATTTTTTTAAGAAAGTGTTCACATGCAGAGTGCTGCACTAAACATATTGCTATGTACGGACAGCAACGTACACTTCTAATTCAACCTTAACTTCAGTTACTTAAAATTACTTCACCTTGCATCCGGCTAGCTCTCATAATAGTTTATCTCAATTGCTGGGTCGCTCATTTATTATATTTCTACTCCTTCGTAGTTTGCTGTCTTTGACTCTGATTACGTCCCAAATGAAAGATTACCAGTACATTTATCGTCCACTTTTTATTACTTTTATAAGGTTACAATTATTCCAAACTCAATCCAATCTTAACATTTTTTATATTTAATTTTGAATTTAAAGATTAGCTCGGATTACTGTGAATAATTTTCACCTCCGCAGCTTTACATTTTTATTTACAAACTAAAACATTCTCTTTTTTTTCCCCCCCCAACAACCCAGTGTTTGGCCAATCGAGCTCCAGGGTTTTTTTTATTCGTCCAACACCTACGTTGGAATAAATACCCTTACTTGGTATCCCTCGACTCGCCAGCCACCTAACAGTATTCATTAAACTAACAATACTTTACATGCACTAAGGTTGTTTATACCGCTATTTTTGGTAACATAGCACGTCCCTCTCAAAAAAAAAGTATTCCGAGTTATCAAAATGCCCGGAGGCACAACTTCGGAATTTTTTTTTTTAGACAATTAAATTATTAACTAAATTAACTACTTTTCTAATCTAAATCTCCCCCTCCACATTGTATTGCATAGACAAGGATAAACAATCCAATTACCCTTTTAGTATGTAAGAAATTAATTTTACTTACATTCTCAATTATTTTAGAATAATAAACTTTTATGTAACGTAATTCTCGTTTACTAGTTACCTCTTGTATAATGTCATTTTTATTTTCCTCTAATACCTCTCCACCTTTCTGCTGTAATATTTCAACACCATCCTCACTAATTTGTGAGCCATCTACACTATTTTCATCAAATTGTTTACCCATTTGCATATCATTTCCGTCAAATTTCCCTAGCATATTCTTATCATATTTAGCAATCTTTTCCTTCTTATTTCCGTCATATCTATAAATCTTTCCTATCATATTATCATCATCTTTACCTATCATA
>JABXWE010016019.1:0-26804 GCA_014611495.1 Limonius californicus | reverse complement strand
TAAATTAAATCAACGGTTAGCAATTACATTTACATGTTTCGGTGAATATGCAAATAATACGGGGTGCATTCGGAAAATCATCGGTCGGTACTAATAAAATCAATTTTATAAGCTTCTAAACAGAAAACGGCATAACGTAGTTATGTAAACAACTGAAACGGAATCCTAAAAGACGAAATGAACATAAAAAATAGTAACGCTTCGTTACACGATTTAATTCAAAAAACAGCGGGCTTTCAACTCTAAAATTGATAAAAATATTTTTTAAATGGAGATTTTTTAACAACGACTTCATCGACGAATGTTTCGGTGTAAAGAAATCAGATTTGTTTAAATATTGCCCAGTAATAGATTGTAAATAGAATATTGTATGCATAATTTGTTGTTTATATTTCTTCTATATGTTCTCCATTTTTCGTGATCTAGTTTCAAATTTCAAGAACATTTTTTTAGTGTGATGCAGGGTATGCTCCTTTTTGCATGTGCTTGTAATTAGAAATACTGAAGAACGATAATTGTATTAATTCTCTTTTAACAAAATGCGACAGCATTTGATTCAAAACTTGCTTTAACTTATGAATTATAGTTTAAAATAAATGTCAGAATTTATCGTATTATGTCATACACAATTTTTAGGAATTTAATATTGTAGCGGCCCGCATTTGCCATTATGTTTATATTATTACAGAAAGATGAACTTTGGGACTTCATGCTCATAATTCCAATTTTTAATCTATACTCGCATGAATATTTCATGTTAAATGTAACTAAATGCTAATGAATATTAGTTGGAGTTTGGAAATCACGCTTCATTTGATCTTAGGAACGGCCGTTCCGTCACACATGTTTATTTTTTGTAAAGGGGCTGTCCTTTACGGGTCCACTTAATTTATGAGGGCAATGATCACAAAATAAATATCCACTTGCATTTACAATGAATAGAATTTTGTAAAACAACTACACATTCGATAGTTGAATGTTATAATTCCATATTTAAATTATTAGTTTGCAGCGTCTTTCTTTCAGCTATTTTATTGCAGGTAACAATATGACTTCGAATTAGTGATCTTAAGTACGCAGGATATTCCACAACAGCTGTCTTTAGCGCGGTCGGTTCTTGTGATAACTCGTTGGTTTAGGCTAACCAATAATCTGCGTAAGTTATTACTTTTTTTGTGGAACTAAAAGCTCATGGGTGAGATCTCACGCATGGACGTGTTAATTAAATACAAAATTTATTAGGTTCTGAGGATTAGGCCAAGGGAATTATTTCGGATTTTTCTAAATAGTACTCATATAATTTAATTAATTTTAACTAAATATTATTGGGATCACAAGAAATGGAGCGTTAAATTGGTTTTCAAATTGGTGCACGTGCAGTGGGTTCTCACGATCCAACACCCGTTTTTGGCCTATAAAAGCAGAAGTAAGTTGTCATGAAGGATTATTCTTGATTCAACCGTCAAGAAGCCTACCAGAACAAGAACCCAATCCTTCCCCTGTATATTGCGCTGGAGCAAACTCGGCAGCAGCTACGGGTATTCTTAGTCCTGTAACTATTCCGCGCTTCTTCGTTGTTGGTTTAAATTGGGTACTGTACGTCCCATCTAAACATCTTCGTACTTGAGATCACGTCGCACTACCTCGGCTAAGGTTTTCTGCAGCTTCCTGGACTGAACAGGTGAATACTGGAGGTAGTTAAGTTGCACTGCCTGCAGTTAATATTTACGTTAATAAAAGTATTAAACCTCTCTGGTGTTTTATTTCACGTATTTAGCTCAACTACTCTAGATCCGAACCTACGACGAATCACGATAAATAAAAGATAAATCCAACACAAGGGCCCATAACGCTACAATATTAAGAAAATTTGTTTTTAGTGCATCCATAAGTGCATATCTCAATAGGTTACTGCATATTCGTGCATATATTGAAGATTTTTGTGGCATACATTAGTGCATATATGCACTATCTTTACGGCATATCTGCCCAACTGCATTCATAAGGGTGGAAGCCACAAGAAGCCCGAATAGAGCTTACAACGGAAATATGGATGGAAGGAGGTCGGTAGGCAGACCACGGAAGAGATGAGAAGATGAGATCGACGAGGACGCAAGAAACATTAAACACCCAAAATTGGAGAAGATACGCTCTAGATAGAAAAAGGTAGCGGCAAAAGATGAAGGAGGCGTAAGCCACACTTGGGCTGTAGCGCCATAGGAGAGAGAGAGCGAGTGCCACAATGCGCACATTATAAAATAATTTTTAAATATACAGGGTAACTCGCTACGGCGGAACTCCCTCAAGGAATTATTTTTTAAATAGACCTCCATTTATATTTTACATTTTTCAATTCTGCGTTAAATTGTTTTTCCAACCATATCTTGGTTTTTAATTTTTGTTGGGGCGTTGCCGAGGATATCTAAAAAATATGAAAATTTTGATCGGCACAATGTTTAACAAATTAATTCGGTGCGTGAATATTGTGTTCAATTGAGTTTGCATATTTCGCAGTTATGCAGCCAAATGATGTATGTACTAAAACGACACAACCACCAAATATTCATTTTACTAAACATGGTGTTTATTCCACCAGTGCAAATTTAACTTATTTCAAAGAGCATTTTTATATTTTTTTCAAATGAAAAATTATATATATCATTTCATTTTTGAATTGTCACGTTAATGTTTACTTTATCATTACAAACCGCTGAATATTTAAAAATATTTTTAAAATTTGCACATTTTGGCACTATATTACTAAGGCCCGGATTTTTAGGCATTAAAAACTCTCAAAATAGGCGGGCAAATATGCACCATAAATTTAGATTATAGGCACTAAATAGGCACTGAACATTTGAAATAGGCAGCGAAACAAGCGCAAAGAAATTTAAATATGGCCACCAAATATTTATATTTAACAAAAAATTGAAAATGGGCGATATTGGTATTAAAATAATCTGAATATTTGGAAACGTACTATGTTTGTAGACACTTCAAAATACGACATAAATAAATAAAAGTTAAACATAACAAATTACAACTTTTTCTAAATTTTCTGGTGTAAAACTTCTTCCGTTGTCCGTCAAAAGTGGTTTGGTATGAGAAAAATGACCGCTCCACAGCACAGGAAGTTACATACAGTTGCATACACTTCTCTTCGAAGGGTGGCTTTTAGAAAACCTTTTTTTGTTTTTGATATAATTTTGTTAATGTCAGGGTAGCTCTCGCGGACAGTTTCTGCAACTACATTTGCGGCATGAGCAAGACATGTGGAATGTAAAATATCCGGATAGAAAACATTCATATTCCTTCCAGCTTTTAACATACAGGCAACAGCGTCTGTCAAAAGCAATCTTACTTTTCCATAACTTCCTCCTTCGGGCCAAAGAAATCGAAAACAATCGTTAATGAAACGAGACATTGTATTGTTGATTGTTCTCTCCAGGGGTTTACTGCAAAGCAAATGCGATGAATCAGGTTCATTTGAATCTAATTTTCCCACTACCATATTTGCAATTGTCCGCCCATTCGCGTATGTAGTTTCATCCACAGCAGCCCAAATATTACTAGTACCTATTTTCCCCGAATAAAATCTATTTTTCGTTTGTAGCATATATCTAGATAGTTTTTTCGTAGTGTGGATTCGGGAGGTATATGATTTTTTGTATATTTTTCGAGAAATTCTCGGAACTTGTTGCATTCCAATTTATACCAAGGTATATTGGCAGCTAATAGCGCTTGACACAGATTAAGTGAAAAGGTACCGACTTCTAGATTGAACACTGTTTCACCTTTTATTGCTGTTCGATTGA
This sequence comes from Limonius californicus, assembly GCA_014611495.1. NCBI lineage: Eukaryota > Metazoa > Arthropoda > Insecta > Coleoptera > Elateridae > Limonius > Limonius californicus. The sequence goes on along the minus strand of JABXWE010016019.1, from coordinate 22,989 downwards.
TGTAGCGCGGTCTCTATGTGCTGATCCAAATGATACCTTTTTGAGCATTTCGCCTATTTAGAAATATGAAATTATGTAACATTTCATAGGGATAAACTTATAAAAACATATCTCCTTAGCGCATATTTGACCTTAATTACTTTGCCGTCGGTAGTAAAACACTCACTACCTTCCACTAATCGACGTAACGTGCAATTTGAACTCACTCTTTCTTTAGGCATTTTGATATCTACCTTTATACGTCTACTTGTTACCACTATAATAGCGCAACTGCTTTTAAATGCCATAAGCAGTTTCATGCGCTTTTCTGGAAATTTCCCGTAAACTTGGGGAATTTGCAGAGAAAATCCAGACTTGTAATTTCATTGTCGAGTCGCGCTTGAACTGTGGTACGAGACGGACGCATCCAAATGTCTGCACAGAGTGATAATTACACTTAAATTCTGTATATATTTAAGTAAAGCCTGTGTTACTACAATCAACATAAACAACACCAACAAAGGTCAGAACCAAATTCCTCTCTGCTTAAAACTCCAATTTTAATTTATCAAGCAGCTAATGCTGCTCCCAATCCAATGGATTCAGAAGATAGCAACGCAATCCAAAAAAACGCGGACTGACAACCCCAGATAATGACATTAACAAACATTACATGTTTAACAATGATACATTTCCAATCCAAAACAAATATTATACATTGCAATCAGCAGAAAAAACGCTCACCCAGAGATCCTTAAATAAAATATCTCACATAACAGAAGAACCACCCAAACCAAAAATCCCGCCGATATTCTTACCCAACGGCACTCACTACCAAAATATAGTCAAAGACATCAAAGCGGTAATTAAAAAAGAAGACTTCACCACATCATACAAAGGCACCCAGTTAAGAATTAATCTAGAGCCTTAACCAAATACTACGAAGAACAAAAGATGAACTACTACACTTACCACTCCGTGGAAGACGCCAACATCTCAGCAATTATAAGAAATGTACCCATTTCCATCTCTGAGGAAGAAATCTCTTCAGAACTGCGACAACTACAATATCCAATAATCAAAACGACCAGATTACTAAATAGCAAGAAAGTGCCAATGCCGCTAGTGGCAATTGAGCTATCAAAAACTGATAAGGCCAAGGAGCTTTTCAGCCTAAACAGACTTCTATACTGCGTAGTGACCGTGGAACCACGACGCAAAAACTACTGCCATCTACCACCGCGCTGCGTAAAATGCACTGAACATCACCACTACAAACAATGCCAAAAAACAAAAGATATTAAACCTAGATGTGTAAACTGTGGAGCAGATCACACGGCCAACTATAGAGGATGTCCATATATCAAGAAGTTCGCTAACAACACTTTCCCCCGCAACCAACAAATGCAGTACACCCCTAAAATTCGTCCTACCAATCCCAACGCCCTCATATCAGGAAATATTACATCTAACCCGACATATGCCAAAACTATAGCCAACAATTCTACAAATTCTAACTCAACAAACAACAATCAATCGACATCCAACTCTGACAGTACAATGTCAAACATTCTTCAGACTATTCTTCAAATGTTAACACCTTACATCGATCAAATCAAGAATTTTATCCTGTCAATAATTCCAATGCTCCTCGATGGCGGCAAATGATCAAAATTCAATACATAAGTTAACACTAGCTAATTGGAACGCCGATGGGCTAAAAAATCAAAGGTCTACTTTTATTTCATTTATCGCAAGACACAACATAGACATTGCATGCATAACGGAAACACATCTGGTTGATAACGAAAAATTTACAATCCCAGGATACACGATATTCAGAAAAGACAGAGAATCAGCAGTTGGATGGGGTGGAGCAGCGATTATAGCTAAACGAAACCTTCTTATAACATCAGTAGATACAAATAATACCCATAAAATAGAAGCCACTGCAGTAAAAATAATAGCACACTAAAACTTGTTTGCGGATACAAATCACCTAACAGACAACTTATCCGTGATGAACCAGAAAACATCTTCGACAATCCAGAACCAACTCTACTACTGGGAGAGCTAAATTGTAAACATACAAACTGGGGCTGCAGAAAAACAAACCCTAACGGTATCAAACTTAACGATTTTGCCTCTCAACTCGCATTGCACATTTCGGCACCAACAGACTACACGTACGTTCCATACAGAGCTGACCACCTGCCCGATATATTAGATATCACTCTTCATAAAAACCTAACTACTCCAATTACCCAAACAGTATTAACAGAGCTGGATTCAGATCACTTACCGGTAATGGTGACCCTTAGCAATGCCGCCCAGAATTATCCTAAAATTCCTAAGTTAATAAATGGATCAATAAATTGGGACCTATTTAAAGAATCAATGAACAATTTGTTGTCCTGTCCAACAAATCTTACCTCACAGATGGATATTAATAATGCCATGGAAACCTTCAAACACGCACTCAGCCAAGCAGTACATAACGCCACCACCACACACCGGCCACACCGGCCGCACAGACCATCAAATTATCTCAATCTTCCAACAGCCATTTTCAACTTAATCAAAGAAAAACACAGAGTACGAAGATTATGGCAAAGAACTCGTGATCCAATAACTAAAGTACGACTAAACCAACTAATAAGGGAGATCAAAGATAAATTAGACAAACACAGATTTGAATCGTATAATAAATATATAGAAAATTTAAACCACGATGATCCCAACATGTGGAGGGCAACCGGGAAGATTTTAAATAAATCGCTAATAATGCCTACCCTTCGAATGAATGATCAAATTTTTTCAGAGGAAAAAGACAAAAGCGAAGTGTTTGCCAATCATCTAGAAGAAGTTTTCACTACCACCATAGAACATAACAACATAGAGCATGTCCAACAGATTGCGACAGAAGTCAATAACAACACCGACAACAATACAATTCTCACAGAACCAACTTCACCTACAGAAATTAAACGATACAACAAAACTCCAGGAAATGACGTGGTACCAAATATAGTACTGAAAAACCTTCCGACTAAATCAATATCCTTCCTAACGGCAATATTTAATGCATGCTTAAGGGCGGGGTATTTTCCAGATGCCTGGAGACAATCTCTAATTCTAATGTTCCCCAAACCCGGAAATATACACAGTGATCCGACTGCATACCCACCGATAAGTCTACTACCTACTCTTTCCAAACTGCTGGAACGAATCATTCACCATCGTTTAACCAAATATCTAGATGACAAGATTTTAATACCCCCATTACAGTTTGGATTTAAAAGCGCTCATTCTACCAACCACCAAATATTAAGACTAACTGAAACAACTGAAAGGGGGTTCGAAAACAAGATGCATACCCTTATCACATTTGTCGATGTAGCGCAAGCTTTTGATCGACTCTGGACCAATGGACTACTCTACAAAATGTTAAAAATTAGAATCCCTCCATACCTATGCCAAATTATACCATCATTTTTATCCAACAGAACATTCCAAGTGAGAATAGGTTCATTCACCTCAACAATCAAACAAGCAAACGCTGGCGTTCCACAGCGATCAATATTGGGTCCAATCCTCTTTAATGTATTTATGTCTGACATCCCAACCATACCAAACGCACACCTAGCCATGCACGCCGATGATACGGCCATCATTATGCAGGACAGCGACATTGAACAAGGTGCATATAAACTACAAGAAGGGGTTGACTGATTGACTAACTGGTTTAAAAAGTGGTGCATAAAAATAAAAGCAAATAAATGCGAATCCAAGATTTTCCCTCTTCGCAGGCCTGAAGATCCAGCAAGAATAAGGATTAATAGCATACCAATTGAATGGAATCCAAAAGGCAGAGCCGTCCGATACCTTGGAATTTATTTGGATCGTAAATTAAACTGGAGTTACCACATTAATCAAAAGTTGTCACAATCCTATGCGAGACTAGGAATGCTATACTCCATTCTCAGCAAAAAGTCCACACTTAAAATAAGCCATAATTAGATCAATATTCACCTACTGTTGCAGCAGCTGGAGTGCAACATCCAAAACAAACATTAACAAGCTGCAAGTTTTACAAAATAAAGTGCTGCGCACCACAACCAATGCGGAATGGCTCGTTAGAAATTCCCAGTTGCACAGAGAAACGGACATTCCCACCGTACAAGAATTTATTACCAAAACTTCAAAAAAGTTCTACGAAAACCCGCAGTGGCGCGGTATTTTATCAATGCGGTACAAGAGCAATACATACCAGGTTAAAAAGAAAGCTAGTGAATAACGGAAGCCAACCCTAGTGAATAGATTAAAATATTAGTGTACTTGGTGCTCCATAATCATACGTGCAAATACAAACTAGTGCTAAAATAAATACTAGTGACGGAGGCCTACTGGTCCTCATTAGTTCTCATATACTGTGACAAATTTCATTTAACACTACCATGAATAGCAATAACTGCTGAACTGGTCAAAAGAACGGTTAAAAAAAAAAAGAAAAACCCAAACAAGGAAAAGTAAGTGCGAAATAGGCGTTTTAGGCAAAATAAAATGCGGTTCAAAACGATCGCCAAGGTTTGAAATGGATTTTGGTATAAAAATTATTTCGGAGCCTGCACTGTATCAAAATAGGCAAATGCCTAGAAATCCGGGTCTCACATATTACTAAAAGAAAAACTTCCAAATGATTTTATTCATGTCAATAACGCACTAATGAACAACCCTGTATAAAGAAAAAAGGAGATGATAGAAGAGTTTAGCAGCCATGCAGACAGAGTAACAACAGCAAAACTAAAAATAGCCAAAACAAGACTATCCATAATCTAAGTTTATGCAGCAATATCTTCGGCTATAGAGAAAGAGACAGGAAAGTTCTACAAAGATTTAGAGGAGCTAATAGATAGAGAACCAATAACGTCAAATTATATTCTAATAATGGGAGGTTATAACAGCAAAATAGGATAGAAAAATCAAAGGTGACGGGACCGTAACAGGTCTGTATCAACATGGATTTACAAACGAAACAGGAAGGGCCCTAATTAATTTTGCTATAAAACATAAAATTTAAAATTATCAATATTGTTTCTAAAAGACACAGCGGCTGGAGATGGACAGGAAAATCTCCAAACGGAATGTATAAAACATAATCTGACTGTATTCTTAGCAACAACAAGAAAAAATATAAAACACAGAATGGTACGATCTCTGATAACCATAAAAATGCACAGAAAACTACAAACATTTAAAAAAGCAAAGTAATAAATCCAGTTGAATACAGAGTATAAGTAATGTACAAACACGTAGAACTTAGACTGAGAAAGGCAAGAAAAAAATGCACAAGGTTAGCAAGAAACTATCAAAGAACAAAAATGGTCAGACAAAAAAGACAATAAAGGAACAGGCAGAGCTGAAAAAGAGAACAGGAATATTAAATAGAATCGAAAGCTGCAAAGTAAACAAATTAACTAAACAAGAAATGAGAAAGAACATTAATAAAGGGTAAAAGCAAAAAATACAAACTATAATAGGAAAAACAGGGTTGACTAAACAAACGAAAAGAGAATAAACAACGGCTGAAACTGAATGACTTACATAAAAATGGCAATAACAAGATAGAGAGAATAGAGGATGATGAAGTGATGAACAATGAATGGTCAGTAATACAAGAACTAAACTAAAGAAGGACGGGGCACCAGGGGGTGATGGTATAACTAATAAACAGATTTAAAATGCAACACCGGAAATGCCCCAACTCATATGAATATTGTTCAACGAAATCCTAAGAAGAGAAGTGCTAGCATCCCGATGGAATAAATTAATAAATAATATTGCTATTTAAGAAGGGAAAAAGGAACTCACACAGAATTACGGACCAATCAGCTTATCCACATCTACAAGTAAACTTTTCACGACCATACTCAAAAATAAGATTAAAATTAAATTAAATCATAACCATAAATTTACCGTTCGTTTCCAACTCACTCTGAGATAATTCTTCGTTGATTTTGCTTTCACGCCAGACATCATACGTAGATTCTGTAAGGTTCGATAGCGAAGTCATACTGGTAACATCGGGTTTAACATCTTCATTCATATCAGGTAAGCTATCCATGTCGATATACACACGTTATGCTGTAGTAAACAATTCAGAAGTACTAAAATATAATTGTAAAAATATAGGACTATATCTCACCTTTATAGTAAAAAAGAGTAATAGCAAAAAATATTATTATTGTTACTCAAATACTTTTTTAACAACGCTTTATTATCTAGAACGATTGGGAGGTCTGTCAAAATATTCTTTCAAGGTTGAGCAACTTAAGAACTGTTTATGTCATTTGAACTACTTTCCATCCTTATACAAGATGAATCGAAGAATAGTTGACTATTGATGCTAAGGCGGTGTCAACTCGGTTAAAACAGTTCACAGATCAAACGAAGCGAAATTAAAATTTTTGTAGCTTGAATCTTATCTCAAATTACTTACCATGTAATAATAAGAATAGAGTTGCCTTTCGTTGAAGTATTCGTTATACAGGATGACAATCAACATTTGGATGGTTGTTATTAGCCCTGCAGTCCATTCTTCCGGTATTATCTCTTCTTTCCATATCTTGTTTAGTAAACATTGAAGCATTTTAACACTTATTTCCACTGTCGCCTTGACTAACTCCCCAATGATATTGTCGGTACTCGTAGCATTATTTCTTTTCAGTTTTTTTATTGCCTTCTCTATTTCTGTTGTTGAAATTACTCCATTATTCAGATTCAGCCCATCAAATTTCGCATCATCATGGTCGATAACTTTAATAGCGTCACTGTTCCTGTCTTATTTTGAATACATTTCCTTAAAGTATTCCATCTAGCTACCGACTATCTGCTTCTTTGCTGTAAGTACCTTACTGTTATATAGTTTATTATATATATTTATTTATGTCCTACTTACATAGCATTACAATATTATCAGTTGTGTCTTTCCCACTCGGAGGTACGCAGTAAGATGATATACATTCAGCAAAGTGCGTTCCCCCCTTCTTTTCTACTTCTATTATTAGATAACCAAAAATATTTATGCAACATAATTTTTTAGAAATGATGGCCTTTTAATTACTCGACCTGATCGACTCTGAACAATGTTAGCACTTTGGCCTTCATCCCCCATTTTCTTTTCGCCTATATTAGAGTTATTTGTTGTTGCACTTGCACTTTCATCGCAATTAGTGGCAATCTCCATGTCTTTTAGTTTAACTACTTGGTTTAGTAATCGGCTCATTTTTTAAATAGGAATCTAGTATTTCCTCAAATTGTTCATCATCCTGATTATCACTATTACGCTTAAAATTATGGCTATCAAACCTTCGAAGGAATCTTCGATTTCTTATAAATGATTTGTTCCTGTCAGTTTCTACCAAATATGATCGAGGCCTACTTGGATCAACCCTGATAACTTTTGCTGGTTCCCAGGTTTTATTTTGAGAATCCTGTATCATTACATTTTCATTCACTTCAAGCGGTTTTAGAGTTTTAGCTGTTAAAAAATAATAAAGTTGTTGTTTTTCTTGTCTCTGATTAAGAATTTTGGCATACTTCGTTGCATTTTTTTGGGTTAGTAATTTTTCGCTCATTGGCACAATGCCTTTGAGACGACGACCGAACAATAGCTGTGCCGGTGATGGCAAGTCGCTACTTATTGGAGTGTTCCGATACTCAAGCAAAGTTAAATACATATCTTTGTTATCGAAATGCGATTTTTTAAGTATTTTTTTTATTTTTTGCACATGTCTCTCTATAAAACCGTTGGATTGTGGGTAGCGAGGTGTACTTGTTTGATGAGATATCTCCCAATCTGTTAGGAAGTTACTGAATTTAGAATTAACAAATTGTGGTCCATTGTCTGTGTATAACAAATCAGGTAAGAAGGTACTGCAGGCTGATTTGCTTGTTTGTAGTTGAACCCACGGTTCCCATTCGCCTGTTTGGTTGGTATCGGAGGGCCTCGCTGTCCTTGCTGATTGGTCCGAGCGGTTTGGGAAGTCCTCGGAATGGTCCCTGTTTGGATATATCTTGTCTGCAAAGCACCTACTTCTAAGTTATTCATCTCTTGAAGCTGTCTAATGTGCACTTCACTCTGTTCGGCTGCTCTACATATATCAATAGCCTTCTATAACTTTAAGTCTGTTTCTCTTAATAACCTGTTTTTGACATGGCCATTTCTGATGCCGCACACTATCCTATCGCAGATGAGGCTGTCTTTCAGGATTCCGAAGTTACAATTTGCTGCTATTTGTCGTAACTCTGTAAAATATGCGTCGAAGTTTGTCCCCATTTTTTGGACACAAGTGTTAAATTTATGCCGTTCCACACTTGGATTCATTTTTGGCAAGAAGTATTCATCCATTTTTCCGAGAATCTTGGTGGTGTCTTTCTTGTCTTCCTCACAGAGTCCCAGCGTCTCTGCAACTTCTCTGGCTTCTTCACCCATACAGTGTAAGAGTACAGCAGCCTGAATATTAGCATCTCTGGCGGTGCAGCCTGACGCTAACGAATATATTTGGAAATTTTCTTTGAACTTCTTCCAGTTGACCCCTAAGTCCCCAACCATTAGCATTGGTTTTGGTTGTTTTATAAACTCCATGCTGTGTCAATTTGCTTTTTTTTCACCTTCCACGTGGTTTTCTAACCTATTTGCGTTTTCACTTAGCACGTGTTGTTCTAACCTCAAGTTTTTGATCACTTGTACTCTGCTTGGTACTTCTTTTATTAACATGTGTAGGTTCTATTGTTATTGTTTATTATAATAACAATTCGACTGCGCCATGTTATATAGTTTATTATATATATTTATTTATGTCCTACTTACATAGCATTACAATATTATCAGTTGTGTCTTTCCCACTCGGAGGTACGCAGTAAGATGATATACATTCAGCAAAGTGCGTTCCCCCTACCTCATCAGTGTATATTCCCTTAAGCGTATACTTAAGGGTCTGTTCACTACAACACTTACTATCCCTCTCTTTTACGTGTATTGATGACAGATCTGCTTTTCCTGCCATTTTTCGTGGTATATAATATAATGCCTTCATATCATTCAATCTTACAGCCTTTTCCGCTCTCTTCAGCAATTCTTCTTGTTGTTGTCCTCGGTCTTTCCTTGCACTCTCTTTTATTTGTTTGTCTTTAATAATAATACTCAACATTTTAGTTGGATACTAACTTAAATTTTTAAAGGTTATGTTAATCTAATCTATCTAACATTTTGCGAGACGTTTTCTATTAGGCATTGTGCGTGTGACGTTACACGCCCAGGTTGATGTGTCCACAAACAAAAGCACGTGGTTGTCTGTAAGGCGCGCGTAGTACGTGAAGGTTAGGTTCTGTGCGGTGTTATAAACTGTTAAACGAATTTGTTAAAATTCCATCGTGTTTAGATGTTCTGAACTTTTTTTTTAATGCGACGTAAAGCGCCATTCAGTCGCCAATTGTCCTTTCTTCTTTTGGTTAACTGTAAAGTGTATTCATAAATTGTATTAAATTGTAAACTCCGGCGCCATTGGCTGCGTAGATCTGTTCTAAGAAATTAAATTGTTTTAATTAATCATAAATATTACCATTTTCAATGTCTTCTTCTTCTTCATCTTCCGCCTTCTATTTTAGGCTTAGTTGCCTGTTCTTTCTTCGGAATTGCCTCATTTATTTAATTCATCTTAGGCTGTCACTCCACCGTTTTCTAGGTAGGCCTGTGCTTCGTCTTCCTATGGGCGATTTATCTCGGGCGATTTTTACAATTCGATCGTTGGGCATTCTATTTGTATGTTGGTTCCATTCTATTCTTCGTTTTTGTACCCATTCGTTGATTGGTTCTATCTTACATGAGTTTCTTATGTTTTCGCTTCTCGCTCTATCGTATAATGTTTTATTAGTTATTCTTCGGAAAATTTTCATTTCTGTTGTTTCCAATAACCACTTCGTTTTTTCTGTTTCCGGCCTTGTCTCTGCTGTATAGGTCAGTATTGGCCGTACTGTTGCTCTGTATATTCTCGATTTTGTTTCTACGTTTAGGTGTTTATTTCTCCATATCATGTCATTCAAACATCCCTCTGTCTTATTTGCCTTTATTACTTGTAGCCTTACTTCATTTTCGGTGTTATTGGCATTTGCTATATTTATGCCTAAATAGTTGAAAGTCATAACCTGTTGTATTATCTTATTCTCTAGTTCTAGTTTGCACCTCAGTGGTTCTTTTGACGTTGTTAAGCATTTCGTTTTTTCATTTGAAATGACCATATTTAGTGTTTTTGCCTTTTTTATTGAAAAGTGATAGAAGTTTTTGTAGATTGTCTTCGGTTTCTGCAAAAAGGAGTGCATCATCTGCGTAACATAAAATTTTTACTTCTTTCTCTCCCATTTTATACCCCTTACCGGCGCGTTCTTCTGTGATTATCTCGTCCATTATTATGTTAAATAGTAGGGGGCTCAATGAGTCGCCTTGTCTAATGCCGGTATAAACTGGAATTGGTTCTGTTAGTTCTTCGTTTACTCGTGTTTGAATTGTGTTAAACGCATAGATGTTTTTTAATAGTCTCGATTATGTCTTGTGGAGTTCCTCTATTGTAAAGTAGTTCTATTACATTTTCAAATAGTACTCGGTCAAAAGCGTTTTGGAGATCGATGAAACATATAAATGCTGGTTTGTTATACTCAAACAGATTTTTCTACTATTTGCCGCATGATAAATATTGCGTCTGTGCATGATCTGCCTGTTCTAAACCCTTGTTGCTCGTCTGCTAATGTAATGATCGTATTTAGTTTGTTAGTTAATATCTTAGTTATTAGCTTTAAGGTGGTGTTTAGCAGGTTGATCCCTCTATAGTTTGATGGATCTTGCTTTTCTCCTTTTTTAAACATTAATATACATAATACTTTAAAAGTTCATTTGCTATTTGATCTGGTCCTGGGGATTTTCTGTTTCTAAGTTGCTTCGCTGCTTTTTCTACTTTCTTCGTAGTGACATCTACGGGCTCGTTAATTTGTATGTTTTGTGTGAAGCCTCCTTCCCTATTTACTTCATTGCCCCTAAAGAGATCTTTCAAGTATTTATTCATGCATGTTTCGTTATACGGTTTGTTTCGATTAATTCTCTTACATCTTTTGTTTGGTTTCGCACCATTCCCCAAATCTGCTTTTGTGGGCCATAAAAACCATTTTCTATTCTTTTTGAGAATATTTCCCAATGGTTTTCCTTTGTTCTGTTCACTAGTATCTTTGTTTCGTTTCTTATTCTTTTATATTCTTCATGTGATTCAGATGTTCTTAGTGATATATATTTCAAGTATGCTTTTTGCTTTTCTTTACATTTTTCTTTTATTTCTCTTCTGAACAATGGCTTTTTGTTCGGTTCTTTCTTTTTCCTTATTACACGTTTTCCTAATGCTACTATCGGGGCATTCTCGCCATTTTTTCGCTTATTGGAATGATTTTTGTGTAAATCTTTTTTCCTTAGAGCGTTCAAAATATTTTCGAAACAAATCAGAAGAGGTTAAATCTTTATTAATTTACGAAAACATATTAAACATCTTCAAAATGTATAATATCATTTTGTCCTCGTCTGCACTTGTGTAACGGCTTTTTAGTACCGGTGGCCAAACTCTAACCCCTCCAAGAAACAGGCTGTCGGATAATACTGTAACGAAGTTTTTTTAGTGCGCGGTCGAAATGAATTTTATATTAAATTTGTGACCGCGTAGTTTAGAAATAAGGCGCCTGCAGCGCGCTAAGTCGCGTTTTCCAGCGATCCCCCACTATGTTTTCCCCGTTCGAGAATTGTGCTGAGAATAATTATCGAAATTTAGGAGGTATAAAAAGACGCTCCAGCCCCGAGAGCAACATCTTTTTGGGTTTCGACCCGGCAAGGGAGAAGTCCTGTTCTTCCTTGTCCGCACCAGTTTATTTCTAGCTTAACCGACAGCGAGACCGACCGCCGTTTAATTTTCGTAAGTCCGCACCGCTTACTTTCAGAGTAGTAGCCGTCTAGACCGATCGCCGCCGTTTACAACTTGAGTCCAAGAGCGAATCGAGGGAGAACTTCAACCAAGATTCAATCCGAATACCGTTTAATTTACCTGTTACCCGAAATCCAGTCCAGTTAAAATACCTGAACCCGTTAAAGTAAAGTTTATTTAATCCTAGTTGATTTCAATTTGTTTTCTAAGTCAAGACCGTCCGTGTAATATTCGTTGGCTCAGTTGGCTTAGGGGTCATTGCCCTTTTTCTTAATTTGAGCTGCGAATCCAGCGAGTGGGAATATATATACCGAGCATAAATCATTCGGGTCATCTCCCGGTGACTTACGCTGTATATAAGATCCGTTGCAAAATTTGGTGTGAAGTAAGAATTTGGGTCATGCCCTATTCGTATTAAACACTTAAATTTCAGAGAATAGTAGTACAGGTATAAATCGTTTCTCAGTCGTTTAGGGGTCGTTTTCCCCTTTCCTACTGGGCTAGCGAATTTATACGCAGAGGTTTTAGCCTTCCGCATTAAAAGAATCCTTTTAATAACCGTTTCACACGTTTCCCAAATTTTCACGTAACATCCTATATTTGCCTAATTTATTACAGAAAACCGAGGATTAACTACGAGAGTATATTAGGTAAAATAAGCTTACCTGATTGCACTATTTGTTTAGACCAGCTGAGCACCTGCAAGGGAAAATTTCCAGGAACTCCCGAATATAATTCGTAAGTGTAATTTCCCGAAACCCCGAACTTTATAGATTTGACCGGCCGAGACGAGGGGATCGCTGACCCTGACAGCCGTGAACCGCACTCATAAAAGTCGAATATACGCACACCACTAATTACGCTAATTTCTTACAGCAAACACCGCGTGCGAAACTAACCTGACTTATTTACACGTGCTGTTTTTAAAAATTGTCAAATTCCACTAGATTTTGTTGCAGGCTATTTAGGTTGCCTACCCCACGGGTATAATAAATTCCGTTATTTGATTTAATGTAATGGTATTCTAATAATTCCTGTATGAAGTGTTTTGACCTGTTAATCTTTACATTATTTTCAGCCTGTTATTTAGATAAGTAAGATATTGAATCTGGTAAGCAAATTATGTGAAAATTAAAGTTTCATTTAGTTGATTGTAAATAATTCATACACTTATGTTCAAATTAAAGTTCGTTTATTTAATTGTAAATATTTCATTTTAATCATTTCCAGTAATAAATACGTACATTATATATAGGGTGTATATGTATATCTGTATGTCATTAACTCATGCAAATATAATAATAAATTGTTTAATCCACTACCATTGGAAAGTTTATTTCGTTTCTTTAGTCTTAAATAAGGATTCTGGCTCTGAGCTACCCCAAAGCAACCGGGGCCATCACAATACTTTCGACAAACTATTAGGTAATTTAAAAAAATCGCAAAAAGTCTCTGTGCAATAATACATATATATTTTTAACATTTTTGATATAATATATTACAAATACACTTTCTTAAAACTGGCGTGGCGTTTTCATTTTCATAAAAAATACCTGGTACCTATGATTTTCAGGTACATTTAGAAAGTACCTGTACCTGTATACCTAGGTATTAAACGACAAGTATCTGTTTCAACACTGATATTAACTGATAATATAAATTGGCAGGAAAACTTACCCCCCAGCGCCAGGGTATGTGAAAACGATATTGCTGTTATATGTTAAATAAATGTTTTTTAAAGTTAGTATTCTAGAATCGATTAACTGTCAAAGCTAGGTTAAATCAAATGAGAACAAGTTTGGGGAAAGCCCCAGGAACAAAATACATCTCCGCAAGTAGTTCCATTCCAAAATCACCGTCAGTGTTATTTGTTTGCAGGAAGTTAAATAAATTTCGAAGAATTTGTTTTATAAATATATCCAAGGCATTTTAAAAAATGGTACGACAAAATGATAATAGATTTATTTAGGAGGGTAACATCATGTATAAAGTTCGTAAGTAGTTTAAATATAACAATGCCTCAGTAAGTACATAACCTGATATTTTGACAGACAAAAATTGTACTAGATATCAGTGTTGCTATAACATATTTGATTTACTAACGCTATTATATATAATATAGATAATAGGGAAAATATTATATTCTATATTACCATTTTCCACAAGAAAGGTGAGTAAAATTCGTATATCGACTTTATACAATTACATTTTTAGTACATTTCAGTTGTTTTCCCACCTACCCCCCTAAAATTCTAAAGAAGCAGATAAGGAAAAAGAACAATTTGCGTATTACAGCAAAACGGGTGTATATCAACATGGATTCAGTATCCGATGTGAATGAAGATGTAAAACCTGATGTTACCAGTGTGACTGATATTAAATTTTACAAAGCTTAAATTGCGCGCCTTATTTTTTGAATTTTTGTGTCTCCCACTACAACCCCTTTTGCAGGTGTTTTGTGGTAGGAATTCTTGTATTCAGTCTGTTTGTAAACACTATACGATAAACATGTGTGAAGACTCAAGTTTATTGGCAACTTCTTTACTGTAAGCATCTGTATTGACGCAGTAAAAATAAAACCATGCACAAACAGGTCAAAAAGTTATTTTATATCAAACATTGGTCCTTCGATTGGGATAATTAATCCTAATGAAAGTTGGTAAAATTACAAGCGTAGTTTTAAAATTCGAGTCAATATTGGAAGATCGAGAGCAGTAAGCAAGGTCAAGGTTCATCTACCAACGTAGGCGGTAAGCAGTTCACACCTGCATCGCACACCTGGTTCTTCTGGAGTGCAAACGATTCGCGATCTTCCACACAGGGCAGGCGAAGCGTCCTGTAGGCGATTTTGGTTTTGAAGCACAATCGTGTAAGTTTTTTGTACTGAATCCTATTCCCTTTTTGAATTTAAATTAGAAGCAGATAATCTAAAACGTTTACGTATTAAAAGAGGCAACTACAAGGCCCAGTTAACGTTGCTAGAATAATATTTGTCATAATTAAACTTGACTGATGTATCATCTGAAGTAGAAATCGTAAATTTAGAACAAAGGTTAAATAAGATTGAGCCGATTTCTGACTTATTCAATGAAGTACAAAGCGAGATCGAAATTTTGAATGATAACGTAGATGATAACCTAACAGAACGTGAATTATTTCAGGATATGTATTTTGATTTCACAAGTAAAATTAAAAAGGTATTAACCCAGATACAGCCGAAACTATTTTTTTTTGAAAATATTATTTTTTGTCTTAAGTTAGATTCTGGACACATTTCTGAGGAAGTTTTACTAAGAATTTTTTTTAGATTTCTCAACAGTTTTTGCAGTAGTCACCGTCCTTTATAAAGGACAGTGGCATAATACAGGGACTTAATGCGAAATAATTGGTAACTTTCTGTAGATATATAAATTGTATTTTATTTTGGTAACCATATTAATAAACTAACTTGTATGATATTCCACAAAACAGTATTTTGGGTGAAGCCCTACATCACATTTGCTACAGCGGAATTGAACTTTCTTGCGACATTGCCTACACCTGATCTGGTTCTCTTGGTAAATAACTAAATGGTCTCTCCCATCATACCTTAAATGTTCCTTATCATGAGCACTTGCACGCACAGGTCCACACTTTGTAGTTTTCTTATGAGTTTCTAATAAACCCATTGCAAGCACCCAACGAAAAGTATACTGGTCGTTTTTACCACCATCCAGACGATGAAGATTCCATGAGTTATTTATTGTCATATCCAATCCTTGGCTAAGACATGGAAAATACCATTTTTTACCTCTTACGCTTACACGGTACAAGTTTATGTTTTGATCAGCACGATCAACTCCTCCCATATTTTTATTATATTTTTTTATCAGCTGTGGTTGAGGGACAGCAACTTTCTTTTTTCTTTTTGTGAAAATCTAGAGACATTTACTGTTAGTAGAACTGCTTCACTATTTGAACAAATGGTCACAATGTTATTGTCATTCCAACGACAGATGACGATGTTTTCACTTTTTTCTGTTGCATATTCAAAAGTTCCTCTTTCTTGTTTTTTTAAATGTTGACCACTTTTTATTATAGGTACAGGTATCCTATTCTCCCTGACAGTACCGGTAGCTTTTATTCCTCTGTCTCGAAGTATTCTGACCAAATCCCATGAAGTGAAAAAATTGTCGAAAAAAAAGTGAAAAGGTAATCGACCTTTTTCTGAAATAATTTTATCTGCAAAAGTGAGAACAACGGTGATACCTAATCCCAAATCCTTGTATATATCTTCTAAAACAGTGGTAGCGGCTTGATATGGTTCGAACCATTCTATATAGCCTTTTTGGTTTGTAACCCATCCAAAACTTGTACCCCCATCTAATCGGCTTTCCCCTAATAAATTGCTTCGAACCATGTCTTCCAAAATATGGGATCATTGATTCGTCGATACTACGATTTTCTTGTAATGGGGCATGTTCTATGAATTTCTCAATTAGATGTGTCAAAAAAGGTCTGATTTTTGAAAATTTGTCACTCATTACCAAGTTTCTATTGTCATTACAATGCAAATTTTGCATGATGTAGTTGAACCGATTTCTTGAAATTGCTTCTGTTATAATCGCATGATTGGCATCGGAAGAGCTCTCCCAATACAAGAATCGTCTTGAAACACTGGTGTAACCACTATAAATAAGCACCCCAAAAAACATTTCATTTCGTCCACAGTTATATCACCCTGTCTGTTGTGTTGGATCGCATACAGGTTGGTATAGTCTATAATCATTTGCCATAAATAGTCGTCAAAAAAAAGATAAAAGATCTCTAAAGGTGTTCGATGATTTTTCGCCCCAAGCTCATTTTGCCAGTCTGGTAGTTTACGCACAATGTCTTCATGCACCCAATCATTCCTTTTTTTGTTTCTTTTTGTATTTACAAAACTGTGCCAACGGAACATTGTCATCACTATCACTATCTGAAGGTAAAATGTTGATGATTTTGCTGTCGGTTCTAAACGTTACCTCAGCTTGAGAATTCAAAACGGATCCCGGTAAATTATCGATGACAACATTTTCATCATCACCAGAGTATTCATCAGTGACATCGTCATTGGGGTTGATTGGCGGAAAAAGTACAACTGCATCTGGCAA
This sequence comes from Limonius californicus, assembly GCA_014611495.1. Classification (NCBI taxonomy): domain Eukaryota; kingdom Metazoa; phylum Arthropoda; class Insecta; order Coleoptera; family Elateridae; genus Limonius; species Limonius californicus. The sequence goes on along the minus strand of JABXWE010016019.1, from coordinate 5,864 downwards.
CCTATTTTCATCATCAATATATTCCACTTCCTCCAATAACTCGTTGAGAGTGAGTGGTTTTTTCCAATAACTGCAAAACAGTACATTATGTCACTGACCTGTTAAAAGGACACTAACTTTTATAAGCTTATTTCAAAACCCACGACCATCATAACCTTTTTTTGATATTTATATCCTAAAGTTAGGCTTTCACTAATTAGTTTTCACTTGGCTAGTCAATTCAATTTTATCAAATAATGATTGATATCTTACCTTAGATTACTCATAGCCGCACAAAATAAAACACTGGAAATGTAAACAACCACTACTTCTGAACGAAAACAAATAAATGGCTACACATGCTGCAAACATGTACTAAATAGTTGACACAAACAATAATTTGTGGTGCCATCTAAACCTTAGAGGTAAAAGCAGTAAATAATTACAGGTTTTTGAAGCGACCTTTTTAAAGGACGGTGGTTGTATCTGGGTTAATAGAACACAATTCGAATTTGGCAGATGAAGTTCTGTCTCACTCTAGTAGCGTTGCGAATCAAGCAACTCAAGCTCCCCACGGGAGACCAAAATAGTATATTAAAGTATAAGTGGATATTAAGGTCTTTAAAACACGCGCGATTTTTCGAGCACGACGGCGCAGCCGGAGTGCTCGAAATAGAGCAAGTGTTTTAAAGACCAGTTATCCACGAATACTTTACGCTATTTTTTTATTGGTACACTTTGAAATCATAAATACTGGTATTATTACTACAAAAAATGGAAATAAGAACTAAGAATGTAAAATGGTTGAATTCGTGATGTGACATCAGATACCTTTCGTTGTCATGGAAATGAGAAAAACAAAAATTAATTTGCAATCTGTCATTAATTGTTGTCACTACAGTTGTTACTGGTTGTATATTGCTTTAAAATGAGTTCTAACATTGATTACTTAAATAGAAAAGCAGAATCGCGGTTAATACTGCAAAAATCGGAAGACGCTTATAAAAAAGAATACGACAAGTTCATCAAATGAATGGAAGATCAAAAGGTAACAGATGCAGATGAACGAGTTGTGCTTGCTTACCTTCAAAAAATGTCTGAGCAGTTTCTCGGGTTGTTGATGTTGCCATGGTAACTTTAAAACACGCGCGTTTTTAAAACTTGGATTTAAACACTCTGAGGCGTACTTTAAATAAGCAAAATGGGGTACCAATAAAAAAAATATGTTTCAAACCAAGGTTTATTAACTACCGTAGGTTGCCTACTATTTTATGGATCAATCACAAGTGCGACCGCTGATGACGCGACGGAATGTGCTAGCTAACCGGTGCTTTTAAATATACACGTGTTGCAGTCGCTTATTAATGCAAATATAACATGTATTAAATATTAAAAATAAAGGCAAGGAAGTGTTGTTTAATATCGCAAAGGAATATTAATGTACATAATACATCAAGCATCGTAATTAGTTGAAAATAATGTTTAAAATTAATTTTAAACTGTAAATAATTAAACTTACTGTAGCACGCCTACTACTCCATCATTTTTCTATATTTTGACGAAATTTTTCTGTCTTGGGATAAACGTTTCCTTTTATAACATGCCTTCTTCTTTTCCATATTTAATATAAATATATATATATAATATAAATATTTTATTCTGATGAAAATTCTATGTTTTGCGAAAGCTTCTATTATACGGTATGGAATGGTCGGCTGATTCTTGTGTAAATATTTGGCGGTTCTTTTTACAATATTCTCCCCTGGCCTATACGTATCACCGCGAAAACGTCTAAAATTTTTTTCTAATGCTTTCACGTCTGGCATCCATTGATGGGAAGGCTGCGTTAAGCCTCCACACGATAAGTGCTGAAGCCAAGTAGGTATTGAATAATTGTGTATGGTTACAGATTTATGTGTGTAGGAGCCTAAATTGGGATATTCTTCTTTTAATTTCCTTGCGATATACCCTGCAACATATTGTAGGCCATCTTTTTCACTAATCGTTGCTGTGTCTGTAGATGTGGTAGATATTGATGTTGAAGATGTTGTATTGGAACTGTCAGAATGTTGGCCTTCGTTGGCCTCTGTAACTGTCAGCTCCTGTGGAGCTGGATCTATTGGTGGTTCTCCTACGTTAGATTTTTTGAGAACAGTTGCTAGTATGTATTCATCAGTTTCGGCGTCTTTGGTATTTAGATTTTTTTGAATAACTCCTGGGTTTCTACCGAATAAAATCATTCTGACTCGATATAGAGCATTGAGAGGCGAAGGGTGGTCGTGTAAACCCCCTCTTGTACGTATCTATAATTTATCGAAAATCATGTTATTACATGTAATACTTAACAATTTCATAATTTTTTAATACATACCTGTGAAAAAAAATTTTCCAAACAGTCTTGGTTCAGCCTATGGGTTAAAATGTATGATATTTGGAATTTCTTCTTCAAATCTGCATATAAACCAGGCAAAGACGATATAGAGACTAGGACGCCTTTCTGAAATATTTGGAGACTATACTTTGATGTGCAGCGCATGGTTTTAATCGTTTCTTCCATTTTTCTTAAAATGTCACTCTGTTCCTGGAGCTGTTTTCCAAATGGCTGATTGGTAAGCAAGGATGCTGTAGGATTGTAAGAATTCATAACATCAAACCAGGCATTGCACATTTCGATAAACTCTCCAACATTATTCGCTAATGTTTTGTCAGGTCCTGGTAAATAACGCTTTAAGGCTGTGGCAGTAGTGTGAGATAATAATTGTGCAGCAAGGGCAACATTTTGACGCTGCGTATTCTGACACTGAACGTGATGAGTTGTTACCCGATGGCAGGAGCTAATTTCTGATGAAGTGCTATTTATTAATTCTAGTAATGGCATTTTATTAATTACAGTTCCATCCGCTAAAATGAATCCCGTATCTAACAACCAGTTTCTAATTAATTTGAACAAGTGCGGTGCATCAGCGAAAAAGTAGTTATATGTTATTTTTGGATATTGGGTTTATATAAAACGTACGCTCGTAGGTGATATTAAGTTCTTTCCACAAACCAATATTGCTTCCTCCACAGTCAGATACACATGCTACAACGTCATAAGCGATGTTAAATTTCCTTAGTCATCTTTCGGTCAAAGTCGATAAATAAGGGTTGTTTCCATTTTGCAAACAAACTTCTTGCCATTATGACCTGCATTTGCGAATGTGGTCCTATGATTTCATCTTCTTTTTGGTCATATTCATAAACCGAAGATACCTTAATCTCATCAAATGACAAAACAACAACCTTTTCAAAAGCCTTCATTGTTTTTCCAGACATTGCCATAAAGCGAAAAACATCATGCAGTAACCGATTCCTCATCTGTACAGTTGATGCCCATTTTTGCAGGGTGGATATCCCAGGCAATGGATACTTAAAAGTCTGCCTCAGGAATATATAGCACCGTTTAATAAAATATCGTATTGTAAACGCGTTAGAAATTTCTTCAGAAGTCCATTGTGGGCGTTTCTTTTTCTTATGTATTAGATCAACTGACTTTTGGTAAGAATGTCAGCAAATATTGTAATATATATATTGTAATAATATTGTAACTTTCAATTCTGCATTAATTTCTGTTTCGGTATTATCCGTAACACATTTCTGCAATTTAGGGATTTCTTTTTGGTAAGTATTACATTTCAGGTATGCTTTCTGAAACTTGTCTTTTATTGTTTTATTTTCTTGTAAAAGCAACGCATATTTTCGTTGAAGAATTTCGTAATCACTTTCTTTGCTTGTCGGTGGTACATCTGCCAGTTCAGCAGTTGATGTTATTTGAACTTCTCCATTATCTGATTGTAAAATATCTTCAAGTAACATCTTTTCTTTTTTTTTGCTGCATCCTCAAAGAACGAGCAGAAACTTCTTGATGCAATTCATTTGGCTTCAAACGCAGAGATGGTACAGCTGTAATGTTGATGATTACATAAAATGTTGAGTTTCATTTTCGATAAGTACCTACTAAGTTTTCACTCCTTAAGAATAGCTTACTTATTCCGGCAGCATAGGTACTTATATCAATATTTTTTTATATTTAGAAATCAACAGCAATTAGTGCTGAGGAACGTAGGTACCTCTCATATAAATTAAAAATTTTGAATACCAATAATAAATTACGATTTAAAACAAAAATCTTACCATCGCGTTTCAGTATTTTCTTGTGTGGCAAATTCATTAATTCTGATTTAAGATCTCGTTCAAAGTCGGTTTCCCTAAAATGCGAACTACATACTTTTCCATTTCTTGCATTCCAGCTATCTTTCCGATAACATTGTCACCCAAATCACCCTTACGAACACAATAAATACATTTACTTTCGACCATGAGTATACAGAAATGGTAATAATTTGGCGATGACAAGATAAGGATTATTTTGCTAACTCAGCCGAGAAGGGCGTGGCTTCATTGAAACAAGTAGCTATATTAAAAAAAACTTAAGGCGCCAGGAACTTACCTTCATCAAAATAATCTCAAGTACAACCATTTACCGTTCCAAGTAAATGAGGCTAACTCCCAGAACAACCAAATACCAACAATAAAACTCGAAAATAGTTTTAGAGATTAGTAAATGTATTTGTCCCCCGAAAATAAATAGCATGAAAATATAAAAATATCAATATAAAGAAACTTGACTAATTCATAAGCAAAACATAGTAAATACACATAACGATATAACAATTCAACCAACAATTCAGATAAACAAAATTCAACTATAGTGAGCGGTAGCAATCACAGTAATCAATATTGACGTTACAAAAGATCAAATATAAAATTGTTGAAGTAATAGAAAACAACCCTGTAATCTGAAAAGTGAAATCAAACCAAATTGGAAAGCAATTAGGCGAATGAAACTCTAAATCTTAATTGTTCAAATATCAAAGCAAATGCGTACGACAAGGTTAAACGCGTGTCAAACATTCGATTGTCCCTATTTTGAAGGCCTTCAAGGTAAGAAACAATAAGGGTCGCATCTAAAATAGCGTACCGATCGCGAAATTACTTGGCGCAGAACAAAATTCGCTCAACTGTCCAAATATTCTAGTGAAGGCAAAAACATAGGGGCAACTGTTTACTATTTTACACGCTACAAATGAACAGGTTAAATGTAAGCCTAAATTACATAAATTCGGCATGAATAAGCAAGGCAATAAAATAATGTTGGGTAAATGTAAGGTGTAAACCCGGCTTTACCTGTAAACAGAGCAGCGTACACCCGGTTACATACAATAACACAGCTGATAAATTTATCAAAAATAAGTAAACACACCTGACGGGTCTTAAGTTTAAATGCATGTAATTGAATTTAAATTAACACGTACGAACTTATTAACACACATAAGTAACGTACAACTATAATGGTTAAATACACAAAAATAGATAGATTCACTGAATTAAGGCAGTACGATAAATTTAATATCAAAATATTGAATGAACACATAAACAAATTGTAAGATGGCTCAAAATATAAACTTAAAATTCCAACTTGCAGCGCAAAACGTAAAGAAAATATGTTTCCTACTATCGGAGCACTCAGAACAAAATAACGTAGACACATAAAATTAATTTGCAAAAATACGCCTGACCTGCTGGAGATCCGTTTGGATGCTGCCGTCGTAGATAGGCTCAAATCTGGTGGAAAGTCGGTTGTAAAGTCCTGTAGTCTTCAATATAACGAAGCCTCGATTTCTACCATGTGCTCGGTAATCAGAATTTAAATCCCGTAACAAACGGATAGGCGATGGTCCAATTAACACCATACGGAACCCAAAACGCCAAATTGCTTCAAGATCCTCGAGAAAAATCCAGATACAAACTGATTTGACTTCAAAAAGTCACACCTCAAAGGAACG